>QRFB01000476.1:15028-25852 GCA_008931105.1 Oenanthe javanica | reverse complement strand
AGCCACTAATCAAGTAGCTGAACAAATGTTGGGATTGGTGCAGACAGAAGAACAATTCAGGAGTGGAAAGGAGCATCTAGCTAGTCAACCTGATGATGTATCCCACATGAATCCTGAAGACTTTGAAGACAGTTCTGATGATGAACTTCTATACCCAGATGTGGCCAGTGATGAGACAAGTTTGGCTGACACAGAAATGGCCATAATTTCTCACTACAGAAGAACAATGGCTGAAGTGAATGTGGAGGATCCTTTACACAGAAGAATTCTAAACTTTTACAGAGACAACTTGAAAATTCAGAAAATGCATGTCACAGGCTCCAAGTATGAATTAAAGAAGATAAGGGAGGAAGTTGATAGCTCAAGGATGCACTTTGACTCCATAATTGATTTAAGACTCAGCCTTACAATGTTAACCAGAATCAAGCAAACGCTAGATACTGAGTCTACAACCAAAGACAAGGTAGTGGCATTGGAGAAAAGAGTGACTGCTATGGAGCACAACATGGAGCAAATCCTGAAGAATCAGGTAACTCAAATCAATCTCTTGAGCAGAATCTTGGAAACCCCTCTCATTTCTCAGTCATTAGCACAAGAGCCAGTTGCTGATAACAAAAAAGGGGAGAAGCATGAGGAGCATAAGGAGTTAAGGACAAAAGAAAGTGAAGCTGTGATCAAGTCTAAAGATCCAAAGAAGGAATTGACTCAAAATATTGTAAGGCAATTTGATTCAATTGTCAGCAAAAACAAGGAGATTGATGCACAAGAGTAAATTGCCCTATTACCAGAAATTTTTGAAGTAGTACAGAAAGGAGAAATAAGGGTGGATTCAAGTAGCTCACAACCTGGTGATAGAAAAGGAAAGGGAAAGTTGATTGAAGATGACAAGAAGAAAGAGGAAACTGTCACAAGTGGAGGTGAGAAACTATTGGGCAAAGCAATAGTGGTTGGTGTGAAAGAAAAAGAACAACAAGAAAAGTCACAAGAAGAATTAGCTATTTAACTACAAAGGAAATTTGATGAGGAGGATAGGCTAATAAGAGAATCCAGAAGAAAAGAAGGTGAAAGGGNAAGAGAAGCCAGAAGAAAAGAAGGTGAAAGGAGGCCAAGGATGAAGCAAAGAGCAAACAAGCCCAAAGATGCACCAAAATCATCTGGAGTTAAAAGACCATTAGCTGATGAAGACAAGGAGAAGAAGCCAAAACAAGTCAAGACTGAAGGTCAAGCTTCTGGGAGTAATCAAGCCAAAGAAATAGAAGTGTTCAAACACAAATCTGAGAACTTTGTGCCAATAAAAGTTGAAGGCATGATTGCAGCGAAAGGANCAAACATAAATCTGAAAACTTTGTGCCAATCAAAGCTGAGGGAATGATTGCAGCAAAAGGACAAAGGAAGAAAGATGTTGATCTTCTTCACATTGAGTATGAAGATGGATCACATTCAACTTTCACATTCAATCAAGTCTTGGATCAAGGATATGGCATCTTAAGGAAAATCTACGCTATGCTTAACAGGAAGTATTATCTAAANGTATTATCTAACTGAAGAGCTAGGAAAGGCCATTCTTGAGAGGATGAAGAAGATGAGGGAGACACCTGTTCAAGAAGCNTTGAAAGAATGAAGAAGATAAGGGAGGCACCTGTTCAAGAAGAAAGGGATGACAGAATAAAGATCTGGAATCCTGAAGGAAGAAAAGTGCTTCATGAGCCCTTCTACTTGATGATATACAAGGACAGGGAAGGCAGAGAAAAATGCATTGATATTTGTCAAGAAATAGACAAACTGCCAAATCTGGAATTAAATCATCTGGCAAGTCAATTGGACTACAGGATTGAAGATGAGAAGATATTGAAGGGAACCCTCTACAGGAAGATGAAGGAGAATGAAGACAAGATGAATGAGTCAAGGGGAAGAAGAAGAAGATAGAAGATTCAATCTCAAACATCAAAATTATCAGAATTCATCCTTTACTGGTATTTGATTACTCTGTCTCAAATTATTTTTTTTTGTCAATATTGTAATTCTTGCTAGAATGAAAATTTTTAGGAGTTTTGTTATCATCAACAGAAAATTTATGCATATTTTAAATATTCATAAATAGGGGGAGATTGTTAGNTGTCTGGTATCTGATTACTCTGTCTCAAACTTTACTTATCAATATTGTAATTCTTGCTAAGAATGAAAATGTTCAGGAGTTTTGTTATCATCAACAGAAAATTTATGCATATTTCACATATTCATAAATAGGGGGAGATTGTTAGAATTATAATAGGGATTTAAAATTTCATTGTAACTAGTCGATGGATATGACTTGAATTATTTTTGTAACTGATCAATGGATATGACTTATAAATATCCATTGATTAGGAAACCAGCTATCAGTTGAAACTTGTTTCTCAACTGATAAACTGGATTGTAGCATTGATTTATGTTTCACTATCAATTGATTGTATTACCTCGATGGATGCAATGATGTAGTCAACTGATGTTATTGACTTCAATTTCTAGCTTCTCAACAGATGTGAAGAATGGCTGATCAATTGTAAATATTCTAAGTCAGAATTCTCACAAGTGAAGTGATCAACTGATGTTGAANCATTTGATTCATGTTTCATTATCAATTGATTGTATTGCCTCGATGGATGCTGTGAAGTAGTTGACTGATGTTATTGACTTTAATTTATAGCTTCTCAACTGATGTGAAGAATGGCTGATCAATTATAAATATTCTAAGTCAGAATTCTCACAAGTGAAGTGATCAACTGATATTGGAGTCGATGGATGAAGACACTACTCAACGGATAAAAGCTATCAACGGATACAAGTCATCGACGGATAAAGACAGTCAACGGATAAAGGACCATCAATGGATAGGGAGTCGATGGATAACTCAATTATCCATCGACACATCAACTGATCAACAGATATCCTATCCATCGATGGATAAGCAAAGAAGAATCAACTGATAAGCTTAACAGCATTTATCAGTTGATTAAGGTTTCCCAATTTAGTTAAAGACAAGAGGTATGGGAACTGTGTAGAAACTGAATCAATGGAAGACAGTCTTGTCAGGATTGTGAAGACTTTCAAGGCAACACAGTCTTCAAGATATGCATCAAGACAAAGATACTTTCAGGACTAGACAGGTCAAAAAGAAGACTGTGCAAGTAGCTAATTTATATTTTCATGTAAACATTATAAGTTGTAATTTTATAATGCTATCCGTTGATAGGAATTAGTAGTGAAGAAAACTACTATATAGTGGTTAGTAGTTCACAGTAGCAAAGTGTGTGAGAAATATCAAGAACTCAAGAGCACAGTAGAAGAATATGCAGTATTTTGTAGTGCTTTTCTAAGTTCAAAAATTCACTTTGTAAGCAGCTTGATATTTTTACCAAGATTAATTGAAAGCAAAAACATACTAGTGGAAAACCAATCCACTAGTAATTTTTAATATTATTTTGTTTTGTTTTCAATATTTTACCTATTAAGTTCTTAGTTCCATCAGTTTTCTATATACACTAAAACACATTCTTTAAACAAACTAAAATCCGCAAGAATTTGATTTAATTCTTAAGTTTGTATTCAACCCCCCCTTCTCCAAACTTAGTGTACTTAAGGGCAAATAACATTACGCCTAGTACCAAGGTTAGTTGCGCCTATACAGTTGTTTCCTTGTATAGGCGCCACTAAATGACTTAGAAACATTCATAAGCTTTGGTTGCGGCTTAGTGCTCTTTTGTTGCGCTTGCACACCAGTTGTAGTGTGTAGGCGCCACAAAACCTCCATTTAACTTGTGTTGTGCCTTGAACATATTTTGTTGCACCTGCACTCTCATTCCCTTGTACTGGCGTCACAAACCTTGACTTAGAATTTCCTTGAGCTTAAATCTTGGTTTGTTGCGCCTCTAGAGTACTTCAAGAGTACATGAGCCACCAAATGTAGTATTACTTCACTTACCCAATTTCTTGAGATGCTTGAAGTAATTACTACTTGGATTTCACTCTTCCGGCTTGATCAACTAATTTTCTTCTGATTAACCAAGACAATTCTTTTCTTGTTGTGCTAACGCTTAGTGCACTAGTCTGGTTCATAAACGACTAACACTGAATTGAATTCCCTTGATTTCTGTTCTGTTCCAGCTGACTAACTTTGGACGGTTCCATTGCTTCTGATCACTGAAACCCTTTGACATCCATACTTAAATCATTACACTGTCTTTAGTCTGAAAACTTCTGAACTCTTATTTATTGCTGAGGCCTGAACATTTTAATGAACTTCTCTCACTGACATTTAGTAAGCCTTTCATCTTGAATGCTCTGCAGTTATGTATGTATGATTCCTGTTTACATGTCCTTCTGGATTCCTGTGCTGCATATTAGTATTATTTATCTGTCTTTGTTTCTTAGTTGAGTTATCGTTATCACTATTACATACTACGTTACATTATGCTTTACAATCTCCCCCTATTTGGTTGTTAGAGTTCGACAGACAAATCCTGTTAGAGGATAACTCAACTGATACTTACAAGAAAATTTAAAGTGCAGAAATACAGTAAATAATATTAATTACATTCTGGATTAGATTTTACATTTCCAGATTTCTTTGAGTAGAATAGAAGTTTGTTCCTCTAGCCTAAACAAATAAATCTATGATCTTCTGCTTCTTTGTACTGAGTCATGTTTGTTCTTAGATCTTCTTTCGGAGTAATGTTTTCTCAGCACTTCTTCCTTCTACTCCAACCTTGCCTTCACTAGATCTCTAGCTTCTACATCAAGAGTGTTGACTGGAGGTGGTTCTTCTAATTTTTTCAAAACTTCAGTGAGAAATGCCATTGAATTTGTCTTGGAGATTGACTCGAAGGCCAGAGATTATCTCTTTGAAAACACGAACACTGTTATTCTCTTCAGAAAGCCCTTTTACTCGGTCAGTGTCATGCATCGACTCTTCTTCCAGTTTCTCCACCAGAACATCTTCAATTATTCTCAAAGCCTTTTTGTCTAATTTGACAGTGGATCTCTTCACCCTTGAAAAGACTTTTCGAATAATTTCAGAATAGTTTCTCCTCAGTTTTTATAGCTCCTTCTTCTTATCCACTCTATTCTTCTTGAATAAGAAGTATTTTATTCCATTTGGCTCTTCTGAATGCAAGGTTCAGAATCTCTTATGGTTTCGAGTACCTCTGTGCCATCATCTCTTCTCACATACACTGGGTCTTGATAATATTTGGTCATCTTCATTAGATATCTACCTGATGTTTTAATCACTATGCTCAACCTGAATGCGTAAATCAACTCAGCAGCCTTCAAATCTTCTTCTGTTCTATTCTTCTTGCTTCTAAGCCTCCCTTTTACATACTGCATGAGAATTACATGGCTTGAATCCATACATTCATCTAACAAAGTTAAGCTATGAAGTGTTGTAACTTTATAGTACTTGACCACTAGAGGCTTTTCAAATGCTTCGACACCGATCTCTATTATCTTTTTCTCTATCAGATCTCTTAGTATCTCAGTTGTTTTATGCCCACCAAAGATGACTTTCCTCTTCAGTACATACAACTCCACGATATTCATCTTTTCAAAGTTCTTTGTCGATAAAATCTTTGACCCCAGTGTTGTTGAACTTATGAACATCTTCCATCCATATTTAAATGCACTTACTAACATGCTTATGATTTCTTCCGATAGCATAGCATAGAATTCATGAACATCTTCGAATTTTTCCCTCATGGTTCTGAAGAGATCCAAGACTTCTCTGTCTTTCTTCTGAGTAAGAGATAACTCCTTCTTCTTAAGAAGACTCCTTGCTTCATCCCAATCAGGATCAACTTTTGCTTCAATGTCCTTCACTCTATTCCTCCTTTCCATAGCATGCTGAACTCTCCTCCATTTTCTCTTCATCAATTCTTGAGCCTGAACTATGTTTTGAATAAAAAATTCATCTACACCAACTAGAAGACAGTCATTATCAAAAGCATATTCTTCTACAAACTCCTCATCAACATCTATTCATGCATCCTTTGCAGTTTCTTCGATTTCCATCTTTGTTGGAACATCCATTGGCATACAAGGCTCAAATATTTCTCCTTCTTCCAGTTGCCTCGCTCTTGGCCTATAGAAAATATCTCACTCCCCCTAAGTTGTGTATTCCATGATCATTTCAGCTCTAATTTTTTCTTGTTCTATCCTCTCCCCCTCAGTTGAGTTATCCTCCCTTCTGACCGGGGTAATCTGAGCTACTGGAGTTGGTTGAGTAGAAACCAGAACTTTCTGAGCCAGCAGTTGTTTGACTAAATCTTTAATATCTTTCATTTTTGCTCTCTACTGCTCTTGCATCTCCAAGATCTTTCTGATTGAGTAGTGAATTTCTGTTACTAGGGCCTCCAGATTTAAAATCCTTTGGTTGTGTACAATGTGTGGGGTGTTTGTTTGGTTAGTGGGTATCTCACTCCTCACTGTTTTTGTTTGAGCATGACCCTCAACACTCACACTCGGCTGATCAAGGTCAGGGAATTGAAGATCACTTAGGTTAAGTGTTTCACTCATATCCATGATAGCATCCTGATCTTCAGTACCTGCATTAAAATCCATATCCCTGCTATGGGTAGGTTGCCTCTCCGCCGGACCACTGTGGGTGGGGAGAACTCCTTTTATAAGAACCGGGGGGTTGAGACCCGGTGTGGTTACCACTGTGGATTTTGTAATGATTGGCAAGAGTGTAGAATCCGTGATGCCAGCTGAAGCCATTGAATGCAATACCTGCTCAGAGACACCCTGAACAGGTTCTACTGCCGAAGCAGTAAATACTCTATTAATAGAGTCCACATACCCTCTATGGGTGTGTTTTTCCAGGGGGTCACCACCTCAGGCAATGTAATGTACGATAATTGAGACCTTGTGGTGCCCCACGAAGCCTGTGAAGGCATTTTCACTTGAAGTGGTGATGTTTTTTAGAGTTTCCTTTAATGGAGACCTATTCCCTTCTATGAGAGAGTTGCCTTTCCACTTCACCCACTTGGGGAGGGAAAACATCCTGAATAGGATCTAGAGATATTAAGTCTAGGGGGGTCACCACATTTGACAATGTAATGAATGGCTCGTTAGAGTCAGTGATGCCCCCAACTGTCTGTGAAGACAGGTTCTGAATTGGATCAACCAAAACAGTACTAGCTACTGAAGTAGCGGATATTGTTACAACCTCTGTTTCTGTTCCCATACCTTTCAGGATTTTATCAATTTTAAAATTAAAGTCACTAAGGAAAAGAAAGGTCTTAGATATTGGAGAATCAGGTCCTTGGCTTACAGATGCCTTATGTTTAAAATTCATTTTTCAACTTTTTTGAGAAGGCAGAGTTGTAGGGGGATATTTGAAAAACTTCCTGATCCGGTAGGGACTCACTCCTATCATCTAATATAATGGTTCTTTTTCTAGTTTTGGGAGATGAAGGAAGTGTTTGTTGTTCTCTGGCAGTGGTTAAAACTGGTTGGTCTGCCAGTTCATTACCAGCTTCGATGGCCACTGAGGGCTCTTGTGTGTGCATTGCCATTTGAGGCACAATATGAGATATTGTGACAAATTCTTCAATTAGGAAAACAGAAAATTCAAATTCAAGAAGTGTACCTTCATCCATTTGTTCATCAGAAATGCTAGGGATGTACACCTCTGTAGTTTGAGGCTCTTCCACTTCTGCCTCAATAACCATCTCCTCTGTTTATGCTTCTTTAGGAATTGTTTCTTGCTCATGTTCAGAACCAGCTTCTTCCATAACTTCATCTTCTTTATCAGAGCATGGTTCTTCTTCTTCTTCTTTTGTTGCTGCTGTGCTTCCAGAGTCACTTGAAGTTTCAGCTTCATTGTCTTCTTTAGAGGTTGCTGTTGCTTCTTCTTCTATTGCAGCTTCTTCGTCTTCTTCTACATCTTCTTCATTAACCTGTCTAAGAAGAGCAAGGTAATCTCTAATATGATTAGTCATTGGAGTAGGAGTATACCTATTAGGATAGTCAGCCTCATTCTGTAGCAACATAATTGTCTTTAACTGGAGTGATGATGACTCTTCCATCTGACTGTTCTAAAACACTTGGAGTTGATCAGCTCTCAGTACTTGATTCAACACCAGCTGCAAAAATTTGGGTTACAGACAGAAGTTCTCCATTTTTGCTTGGTTCTTGAGAATCTCTACCGTGATCAACTTGCCAAAATTAACCTTGACCCAGAGGCCACTGCATATCCAATCACCTTATTGAACTGTGTAATTCCGTGGAAGCCTCCTTTATTTGGTGCAAAGCCATGAGATAGGATGTTGAAGAACAGGTTCCACTCTTTGGTTAGGTGATTCTTGTAAATCTTCTTCGGAAGATTATTGTTTACTCAGTTGCAGTGCAGGAACATAAATAAGTTGTCTAATTCTGCTTGAGATGACTCATTCTGTAGATGAAGTGCTCGATTGATGTCATTCTTAGTTATTCGCACCTTCTGTCTCTGAATCTTGCAAGTAAAGGCTGCAATTCCATCTGCAGATGTGTTCTGAGCAGACCTGTATACTTGTCTTAATAAATTTCTATTCAAAGGAACAGAAGTCGTTAGTTCATACCGGACTATTGAATGTTCATTTAAAAACTTAGCCCAGTTACCTAAGTCTCCTGTCTCGGTCCAATCATCTACTAAAATTGACAAATAATTAATCTTTTTAATCTCAAATTTACCTGCCATTTTATTAAATTGAGAGGTAATTTTTATGAATTAAAATTACTAATTAATATCGAATAATTTTAGTAAATAAAGAACCAAACCCTAATTTTTAAAATTACTCGGATTTTCGTGAAATAAATATATTTTAATCTCCTAGTAATTTTAAGCGTACTTTTAATTTTATTACAATTTTTAATCGATTTTAAAATTAATTAACCTTAACCAAAATGTTATAGATGTGAAAAATAGAGAATTTTTTAATCTTAACCAAAACTGATGGGGCCACTTTCAAATGATCAGCAAGATTGTGGGATCCACAAATCTGGTTTTAGATTAAAAAAAATGGTCAAGAAATGGCCGAGTTATGTTCGATTAAAAATGGTAGATCTGTGGTTTTTACTGCGCTTCTAATGGTGTATATACTGTATGTAATGCTAAGGATCGCAACAAAAAAACTCACATATTTATAGGCGCCACTAGACAACATTAATATTGGCTAAGTACTTTAGATGCGCCTCTACAGTGCTCACACTGTATTGGAGCCACTAAATTACTTGACGCAACAAAAATTATACTGTTGATTTATGTTGCGCCTTCACAGTGGATTCACTGTGATGGGGCCACATAAAGGCCTTAGCTCCACAAAGTACAGTGACAAAATCTTAAGTATTTTGTTACGCCTTTACAGTGGTAACACTGTGTAGGTGCAACAAAACTTATTGGCGCCACTTGAAACATTTCTAAGTATTAGTGTTTGCTTATGTTGCGCCTATACAGTCAAACCACTGTATATGCGCCACTAAAATAATATACACCACATAGTACTTAACCAAAATCTCAAGTTGCTCCTAGATTTTTCTACTAATAAATAAATAATATTTATGAATAATTTGTAAAATTAATCAATAATAATTAATTACTCACAAATATTATTTCACAAAATATTTATTAATAACAATAATAACATTAATTGTTAAAATTATTATCATAAATAAATTATGCTTCTTATTATTTTACCTTTATTTNAATTACTCACAAATATTATTTTCACAAAATATTCATAAATAACAATAATAACATTAATTGTTAAAATTATTATCATAAATAAATTATGCTTCTTATTATTTTACCTTTATTTAAAATATGAGAATAAATATAAATATTCATCCTTTCTATTTAAAATAGTTTCAAATAATATTTAAATATATAAATGCCAAGAATTTATCAATTAAATATAAGCACTTAAATATTTTATACGATCAAAATTAAATAAATACCAAATTAATAACATTAACAAGCATGCACAAGATATTTATCTAATAGTTCATTTTAATGACTGGAAAATAATTTGGTAAATAAATTTACAAGTCCTAAAAATATTGAAATTAATCAACCAGTGAATTTATCAGCTTCAAATTGCAGTTTTTGATTACCAACTTGTTAGTCAGTAGAATTTAACATCCCAAGTTCACAAACCAGTCTAGTGAAAGTGATTTCATCTAGTGGTTTAGTAAAGATGTCTGCAATTTGCTGCTCTGTAGGTACAAAATGTAACTCTACAGTACCATTCATGACATGCTCTCTAATGAAATGATACCTGATATCAATGTGCTTAGTCCTTGAATGTTGAATAGGATTGTTGGTGATGGCTATGGCACTTGTGTTGTCACAGAATATTGGAATTTTGCTCAGCAACAGTCCATAGTCCTGAAGTTGGTTCCTTATCCACAGAATTTGTGCACAGCAACTTCTAGCAGCAACATATTCAGCTTCAACTATTGACATTGCAACTGAGTGCTGCTTCTTGCTATACCAGGACACCAGTCTTCTACCAAGGAATTGACAACTCCCTGATGTACTCTTTCTATCAATCCTACAACCTGGATAATCAGAATCTGTATAGCCAACCAAATTCCAAGATTCAGACTTCCTTTAAGATACCTAAAAATCTATTTAACAACTATAAGATGTGATTCTTTAGGGTTAGACTAAAATCTAGCACACAAGCATGTAACAAACATAATATCTTGCCTACTTGCAGTTAAGTAAAGTAATGAGCCGATCATACCTCTGTAGCTTGTGATGTCTACCTTCTTACCAGGTTCATCTTGATCAAGCTTAGTGGCAGTTGC
>QRFB01000475.1:43342-74039 GCA_008931105.1 Oenanthe javanica | reverse complement strand
CTTCTATTTTTCTTGTTATTGCCCTTTCCTTTTTCTTGTTACATTTTGTTTCATTGCACAAGCACCATCACCATAGCTCTGTCAAGAATCTCACACTTGCTGTGAATCAAGCACTTGTCTTCTTTGATGCTCAAAAGTGTAATATACAAAATACCATGCTTTTCGATATATGTGAACTACAACATGTATGGTTTCCTAATTAGTTAAAACTTTCTTTTTCAGCTGGGATTCTTCCGAAAAATAATTTGGTGAAATTCCGTGGTGATTCTGGTTTACATGATGGGAATAGTAGTACTACGAATGCTGATCTTGTGGGCGGATTTTATGATTCTGGGAACAATATAAAATTTAGCTTGTCAACAGCTTATACTACAACTTTGTTGAGCTGGACTGTGATCGAGTATCACGAGAAATATGATGATATAGCTGAACTTGAACATATCAAAGACATCATAAAATGGGGAAGTGACTATTTGCTTAAGGTCTTTGTTCCCCGAAATTCAAGTACTTCTAGTCCAACTAAAATCTATGCACAGGTATGCTATATTAATTCAAAAAAGAGCCCCTTAGTGATCTAGAATTTCATTTAATTTTGAAAATTTTACAAAATTTTCAATTCTTAGGTTGGCAGTGCTAGTAATGATTCTAAGGTTGAGAATGATATTAACTGTTGGCAAAGGCCAGAAGACATGAGCTACGAAAGGCATGTATCAGTGTGTGATAGTACTGCTTCAGATTTAGCAGGGGAAATTATTGCAGCATTCTCAGCGGCATCATTAGTATTTAAGAATGACAAAGCTTATGCAGGAGAACTAATAAAAGCAGCTGAGGAACTGTTTGAAGTTGCTAGTAAAAATGGCACAGCTCATGTACAAGGAATGTACACTAACAGTGATTGTGGCAAACAAGCGAGTGAGTTTTACAATTCTTCAGGGTTCAAAGACGAGCTGATATGGGGTGGAGCCTGGTTATATTTTTCTACAGGTAACAATACTTACCTCGATTATGCCACCACAAATTTTGATGCAGCAGTACAAGAAGAATTGTCCTCTGAAAAAGGGATTTTTTATTGGAATAATAAGCTCACTGCTACTATGGTATGTGATCTATTTTTTAAGTCTGTTTGTCTTGAGCTTACAAGTTTTAAAAAGTACCTGTATAGTATATACATACTCTTTATTACAGTAGATTATATGATCGGAACAAGTACTTATGACTTAGCTTCGACAAGCAAGCCGTTTGTGGTGGGAATGTATGGATTATGGGTTGATTTTTGACATTATATTGTAATTTTTGTTTCTTTAGATTTTGCTAACCAGACTTAGATTCTTCCTTGACCTGGGATACCCTTATGAAGATGCATTTGAATCATCAACCAATAGGACTGACTTGCTCATGTGTTCGTATCTCAACAAACTGCAGTTTAATATGACAGAGGGTAAATTATTTGAACGAGTGCTACTTGTGTTGAAGCTTAATTGTTATTAGTTAATCCATTTGATTCTGAACTATACTTCTTTAAATATCATGTAGGTGGTTTGATCCTCTTGAAACCTAAATATGGTGCACCACTACAATATGCTGCAACAGCATCTTTTTTGAGTAAATTGTATAGCGATTATCTTGATCTCTTGCGTAGATCTGGTAGCAGTTGTGCTGGCACTGTATTAACATTGGATAAATTGAGAAGTTTCTCAAAGTCTCAGGTGAGTGTTTCCTAATTTGTTCTACATATAGGGGACCTATTATCATATAACTTCTTCGAAGGCCTCGCTTGTAAGTTAGCAAGGTTGTCGGCACCTTAAATATGGAATTTATGGTATTAACAGAGGAAAAATTCCTATCATAATCTCTTTGATTTCTTTTACCAATGTTGTTTCAGGTTGATTATATACTTGGAGATAATCCAATGAAGATGAGCTACCTTGTCGGATTTGGAGATGAGTATCCAACACACGTTTACCATAGAGGTGCATCAATACCATGGGATCACAAACGGCATAATTGTGCAGAAGGAGATAAATGGCTGAATGCCAAAGAACCAAATCCAAATCAGATTTTAGGAGCCATGGTAGGAGGTCCCAACCATGACGACATATTCTTAGATGAAAGGAATAAACCATGGTTTACGGAGCCAACCATATCAAGCAATGCTGGTTTACTGGCAGCGATCATAGCTCATCATGACTCTCCGCTTATGTCTAGTGACCATTATAATGCTTCTAGCTCAAATGGCCTCAATTTGGGCATTGACATGATGGGCATTTTTCAGAACATTCATCTACTTCCTTGATATCTGCACTATGTCTTTTAAAATGTTAATGGAAGTAAAGATGCATAAGCACACTAGAAAGTAGAAACTATGATGTCAATTTTTTGACTTAATCATTCTGGAGTTTGAACTATTTAAAATAACTTGGATGTTCATACAGCATGACTGAATTCTATTGCCCAGTTCTCTGGATACAAACAAATGCTGCGTCTTCAATGATTTGTTCATACCCCCTGTAGCACAAGGCTTGTGTGTTGATCAAGTTTCGAATAGCTAGAACTGCAGTGCTCTATGGTGAAAACCGTACAAGATAGGGAATTTTATTTAATAAGCTTGTACAGCTGACAAGATTTTCTTTGACAGTAATATTTCTATAAGTATAGCATATTTACAATTACATCATCATACAGATCTTACAAAAATTGCAACTATTGCTCAACGGAGCAAAACGTTTCATATTGCATTACGAACGTTTTACATTTTATACTATTCCTAATTAGAAGGTGATTACCATACTTATATACAACACAAAGGATAATATGGATATACATACTAATCAAAACTGAATCATCTACAGCATTTTGGTTTCGCTTGCATCTTCAAGGAGACTTCATATTGTCCAAGTTAAATGTTATCTGCAAGATATATCAGATAAGATTACGACACTGACAACATTAAGTATACGGTGTCGCATGTATTGATCAAATCAAGGATTCACATACTGAAATCGAGTGTATTTTATCAAGGAAAGGCGCAAGTAGTGAAATAAATGTCTCCATTTCTTCTTTAAGCCTGTCATTGTCTTCATTATAGGACATGAGAATGGTAAGAAAAGCTTTTGTATCAGGCACTAGCTTGAGAGCTACCTGAAAAACCATCAATAGTCAGCTTAAATTTCAACTACTAAATATGCAAGTGTGTGATGTCCAAGTAAGTTCAAAACATTAGTTTTCTGTTATAAAGAATAATTTCAGAATAGAGGCAACTTTTGCAAATTTGGAAAAGAAACACTACGATTAAATAGGTGAAGCTCGAAAAAGTCAAAGAGATTCAGAGCGAGAATTTATTCAATCAAACACTGCAATTAATGGATTGTAGCTAAGTAATAGAGAAGGAAGAACAGAATAAAGATTGAGTTTATCTTGAAGAACATTTCGCTAGTATTAGTGCATTACACAAGATATTATTCCAAAAAAGATTAATGTAATTGCATGTGCATTACCAGAATATCTTTTTAAAAAAAATTCCCTCTGAAAAATGAATAGCTACCTTGTAAGCAGTTGAAGTGATCCATCCATGCCATGGTTTTAGAGTGATAATATATGCTTCTTCTACCGCTTGCTCCATCTTAAGTTCAGGATCCTCTAGTAATAACCGCAACAATGTCACTGTAAAATCCAGAGATCTGCAAAGAAGAACAATAATAAAAAAGTTTCTGATCAGCCATTAATATATGCTACACAAGATTATCGATCTCTCTAGTATGTACCAATATTTATGTATAGCTAGTAGAGTGATTTACAAACCAAGTTCTTCAAAAATTTGTTTGAAATTTAAAGTTTCCTATATTAGTACAGATTCCTTTAGACCCCATAACAGAATATGCTTCTATCTGTGATTTTAAAATGCTGCAACCAACTCAACTATAGTATATATTGAGTTAGCAAGCTCCAAAGTTTAGTCAACTAACCACATGCATCATGCCATGAGTCCTAATCTTAAGCACTAGTATATTATTTAAGTTGTAATTAGCAAAGTGGTTTGAAGCTTGATCCCAAGAGAGTTGTTATGAATAAGGTTGAGAGGTCGACTTCGAAACTCCATGGAGGCTACTTTGGCTAGTCTCATACGACATGGTGACGAAGAATAATAATAAAAATATTAGTAGTTGCTGTAGAAAAAAGTTTTAATATTTACCTAGTAAGCCATACAAATGCTCTGCTACAGCTGGTAACATGTCTTGAAGAGACTTCATTCTTCTCTTTCTTCAAGATCTCGACCACATTTGAATATAGTGAAGGGTTTAGTTCCTGAAACTTCTCCAATCTCTGGAAATGAAACAGAACAACATTACATGTGGTCCTAAAAAATGTTTTCAAGAATGACAAAGAAGGGTAAAAGTGTCNAATGTGTATCATGATTCTAAGGACATTTATTATGCTAACAAATATATCGCAGTAATTAAAGTCATAATAAATACGTTTATTGAATAATCAATTGACATAAAGGTTTATCAAAATAAACATTGTATTGCCTCTAGGGCACCTACACCAACAACATCTTAGACTCAGCATACTTTATTATCAAGCTTGACAGTATTCTTAAACATACTGTCGTCCAAAGATACTGTCAACTATCCCCACTAAACATGCTGCCAACTATCCCTACCAAAGTTGCTGTCAGTAAAACTTGTTGTCTTAGAATCGTCATTCTCCGCCAAGTTTACTATCAAAGGAATAGTTGCTGTCAGTAAAACTTGCTGTCTTAGAATCTTCATTCTCCGCCAAGTTTACTATCGAGGGAATAGTTGATGTCATCTGTTCCAAAAAGGTATTGTCACTTGAATATGATGTCGTAGGCTTCAGTTTACAAAATGTTACTATCAATGATTTGATCCATGTAGTGAATGAACACTTTGTGAACTTCTACTTCATAGATCATTTATTACATTTTTACAAGACAATAACTATTGATACTTACTGTCACCTACTTGGCTTTAATACATAATGTTACACATGACATTTAAACATACTGTTAATATGTATATGACAATATGTTTTACTTAGTTAATTTCTAATTAATCTAAGTAAAATATTAGTTGATTACAACGTTAACACCACAATCCCTAACAATCTCCCCTAAATTGTTTTTATGAAAAATAAAGACAAATTCAAAGAAAATTGCAGATGTTAACTCAACTAATAAAAACAGAAGTGTTTGTACAGGAAAAATATTCAAGAAAAAAATTACAAGTACAATTGTATCTCAAACTAGGCTCCTCTAGACTGAGCAAATCTTCAACTTCAGCTTGAGCTCCGACCTCACTTCTTCTCAGCAGTCATTCTTCCATACAAACCTTCAATAACTTTCAGTTCCTGCTTCTCTTCATCTGTCTTGGCATGATCAGAAACACAATCTAAGACTAGCTTCACCATTTTGTAGGAGAGATCTTTTAAGTCTTTGTAGGTGTAGTAGTTCTCAGTTAGTCCTTTGGAGATACATAGATATTTCATAACAAACATGTCTTTGATAAATCTTTCCTTTATAGAAGACAAAACCTGCATTACTCTGAGTTTGTCAATGGCTTCATCTTCATCTTCTCTTGACTCAATAATCTCTCAAACAATCTTGCTAAGATCTCTTTCAAATTCTAGGAATGAACATGTAGTGAGTCTGAAGATCTTCCTCAAATTTTCGTTGTTAAGCACCCTAAAATTGACAGCCTCCACTTCAATGCTATCAACAATGATTCTCAGGGGCCCAAAAAGAACATGGGACACATATGTAGCTCTTTTTGAGAATTGATCATTTAGCATTGCATGCTTCATGTCAATCTCAGCCTCCTTAATTCTTCTAGAAATCTTCTCTACCTTTTTCTTGACAGCTTTCACCTCACTTTCAAACTTTCTTCTCTTCTCTCTTTCTTCTTTCTTCTTAGAGTCACAAATATCCACTGCTCTATTCTTTAGATCAAAAATCTCAAAGTTGGTGATGTTGAACAGTTGCCTCTTGATTAGCTCAGTGATATGAGGATCATTCTCAACCATACTTTTCAATTCCTCAAAGGTGATTTCCTCAGAAAATCCACCAGAATTGTAGAAAATTATTCTGTCAGGGTTTCTTAGAAGACATTGTTGAGTCCTCTCATATTCAATCTTTCTCTCAAATTCTTTCTTCTTCTTGGCTTGAATTATTCTCATAACACTTGACATGATATTGTTTTCCTCAGGATAAGGATACTCTTTCAACTGCTTCACCAATTCTTCAAGTAGATCCAGATTCTTTTCTTGTAGAGATTCCATGCTCCAAAACTCCTTAACTCCATCTTCATTTACAAACATCACCCCATCTGAGTAGACAATTGTCTCAGGCTCTTCAGCATATGTAAAGTCTAAAGGGTGAGGTTTGAAAGAATCCATCAGTTTCATAAACTTCCTGATCAATATTTCTCTCAAGACTTGAGTCTTTATATCTGTTCCTCGAATTATGAGCATCATCCTCCTAATCAGAAAACAATTTCTTTCATCTCATGTCTCAGGGATTCAACTTCACCAGTAGCATAAAAGATATTTATCCTGCTTAAAGAATTAACCTTAGACCACTCCACAGTGACTTTAGTGATTAATTCTGCCTTTGACTCATCTATGTTGTTGATGGTGGGTCTTCTGACATCAAGACATTCTTCATGCAATTTCTCAGTTGTCAGCTTCCACCTCTTTCTGCTAGGTTTCCTGCTAGAGTGTGGCTTAGGTCTTTCAACCCTTGCCTTCCTGCATATTTTAGATATTGAAATTTTCATTGACAGTAACTCTTCCCTTACTTCTTTTGACAGTGACTTTGAAGTTACTGTCAACACAGGCTTGACATCATGTTCCTTGACAGTAGGTTTTGCTTCTAAGACAGTAGGTTCTCCCTTATCACTCATGACATCATCTTTCTTATCATCTTCAAAACCAAGAACTACAGTCTTCAAAACCCTTCCTCTAACAAACTTGTCTAAATAAAAACCAACAGCTGACATTCAAACATTTTTGTAGGTTTCTCTTATGACTTATGCTTGTCACCCTTTTCATTTCTTATAATTTTTGTAGTCTTTATGCTCTCAAAATTTGATGAAAGTGATCCTGACCATGAGTTCATAAGGCATCGCGAACATAATATATATATATATATATATATATATAATTAGATCAATTCGGTTTGAACTGATTTTTTTCGATGGTCCTTGATTCATATGACTGAGTGTATTATCATAAATGCTATATATTACATTTGTAACAGTAACATGAGGGTTTCACGTTGGTAGCCAGTCAAAACTGCTTCTAACCTTTCACTTGCTGAATTTACAAAACTTGAACTTACACTGTAATTTGCTTGTGTAAATAAACTTAATTATTAAACTCTCCATATTCCTGGTTTCCCATTTCGAATATGTGAAGTATTATATCTCTCTATGATATTATCCTTTTTTGTATAATTTTATTATATTTATCAAGTTATGTTACCATTCTCAATATATAAAATAGAGAGATATTATATACTGCTTTTGTTAGTTTAATACATGATATATTTTCAATTTCAGAAAACATATCAATGACAATTTTGAACATCAACTACATTTGAGCAGGATATGTAGGTTGTTCAACAAGGACAGCTATCATCTTGAAGTGTCCCCGAGTGGAGGTGGTAATAGTTGATGTAACAGCCCGACTTTTAGGTCTATTAATATTATAAAATCTAAAACAATATAATTTATTAATAAAAACTCTATTACAAAGGTCACTGTTACAAAAGGGCAGCTAACAATGATGAGTCGACAACCCATCTACTCAAAATCCAATGCAATCCATCTTCCTCTTATACCGAACCTGAAAATTGTAAGTAATGAGCTACACAGCCCAGTAAGAAAACTAACTACACACTAGCAGGATCAGGTAGGTTTTACATAACATATATTTCATAATCATATTCAAAGAGATAGAACGAATTTCAAATTCAAAATAATTAAATCATACTCTTTTAACAAATTATCTCATTACACTTGGTCACATTAGCCGATGACATGACCCAAAAGTTCAAATGCTAATAAGCGCGCTACCCTTACTAAGGCCCAAAATAATACACCATCCCCGAAGGGCCAAAAGAAGTGCTCCCTAGTAAGGTCCAAAGTCTAGTTCCGGAACTATACGCAATTTACTAACAGTTCAATACGAAGCGAAGGGTTCTAAAATCCTCTTTCTTAATTCAAAATTCGAAGTTCAATAAATCTTTTGTTCATAATTTAATCCAATAAATTAGCATACATGATCCAATTTAATAACAAAATTAAATACGTATAAATATAAAATTTATAAAATAAACTAATGTTTCGAAAGTTTACTTACCTCAACCTTACAAACCAAGAATTAACAACATCCCAGAATATATATTGAATCCTTAACAGCCAATCGAAATATCACATCTCAAATGTCTCAAACGTCGAACTTCTTCATAACTCCAATTCTGCCCAGAGCTGTATTTCACCTTTTTGACACTCTAAACGATGTTTTCTAGAAAAACTTAAAACACGAAAATCATAGAGAACGAAAAGATTTCCGAGAAGTCCACAATCACTGAATTCCGGCTTATGATGAATTTATTATGAATTTTACAAGATAGCTGAGTTGTGTATGAGAAATCTTACGAATTTCAATAATAAAGATGAACAAAAAGAATCAAGATTTGTGTCGAGAGAGATTTATAACTGTTTAGTCTTGGTGGCTTGAAAAAAATACAAAGGAACGAGGAGATATCAATCTATATATAGAGTTTTAAAACCCTACAACAAAACCTACTACGATTCAAATCCTACCAATATTCAAAAACCCGTTATTCTAATCCATTTCTAATTCCTAATTTCTATCCAATTTTAATCATTTTCTATTATTATTAATCTATTTTATTATTCTAAAAAATATGGGATATTACAGTTGATATATCTAAGACATCACAGTCTAGAATAGTGAGTAACTCACTATCTAAGAGGTAGGTCTTGACAAAGTGGTAAAGAAGTCCAGGGGAAATAATCATCTTTTCGGTGTCGATGTTGACTGTTGAGAGGCATGTCTCTAAAGCAGATAATATATTTGTTTCTGTTAATATGCCAACCAAAACATAGTCTTGGAGCTGAAAAAGCTGCAGACTTCACCTATTGGTAGAGTGCAGCATGGATGATTGTTGATGTTTCAAATCTAGCAATATTGTTATCGAGGAGTTAACTTTTCCTGTCAAATAGCCAAGGCTATCAGAAAAATAATGGCCCAAAAGAATAAGGGCATCAAGTTTCAAATATTGTCAAATCTAGAGTTTCTTTCTGAGGGAACTACATTAGAGGATTTGTTTTAGCCCAGATCGCATGCTTATTGGTGGAAGGAGACTCCAATCGGGCAATAGACAATCAAGGCATTGAAAACTATTTATGCTCACTAGGAAGAAAGAATCATTTGCACCAATATTTAGTCAACAGAGCTCTAGAATCTTTCTATCAATTCCTTCTTGGCTTAGTGAATGTCATCCGTGAATGCCATGGCATCACTATGTGAATCAATTGCTATTGATGTTTGCCAGGTGGTTCATGCTATAGGAAAAGACACTATAATTGGAGTTCAGTTTCTCAATGCCAGTGTTGATTTTGACAATTCAATACTTTCAAAAAGATATTCTGAATTTAGTCTGCATTTGTGAGTGTAATGGCCTCCCTGAAGTTGCAAACTACTAAAAACAAGTGATTAAGGTAAACGATTACCAGAAAGACATGTTTGTCAACCGAATTATTTCCTAAATTTTCAAAGCACTATTTCTAGCAAGAAAATTACAATTTTGACGCCCGTTCAAATATCTTGTGATGCTACACAAACTATTGCCTCCACTTACTTCTGGTGCAACTTACAAACACGTGTATTCAACTTAAAACAAGACAAACTGTTCTATGCAATACTGACGTGGTATTATCAAGTGGAGCTGGTACAAAGACATACTACAACATAGACTATACACCATTGAACGTGCTTAACAATAGCATACTTGCTGCAACTGGTCATACGATTGAAACTCTGCCACCACCTGCAAAAAGCTCGTATAATGGCAACAGCAGCGGATGCAATGAACAAGTGATGATAACAGAAATTATAGACACATAAAAGTGCCAATGAGAGAATAGGTAATCACACATATTGTTAATTCCTATGAAATATATTGCTTAACCAGAGAACTTAGAAATGAACCACCCAAATTAACAACTTCCAACATGTGCATAGATTATCCAATTACTATATATGTGAGGCTGTCATTGTACACATTTCAAGGGATAATGGCTAGTTCTATGATTCTTGTCCTAACTGCACACACATGGTGCGCTCGACGACAAGAGATTTTCCTGCAAAACTTATATCCTACCAACGAGAAACTTCAGACAGAGGTACTTATCAAGAAAATCTATATATTATTACGAGAAAAAAGTCATTCCCTATTATATTGATAAAGAGAGTAACCAAAGTAAATTCACAATAGATATGTGGCTTGCGTTGCCTTTTACCAGCACATTGATACACCCACAAACACCCCATGTTGTCCACCACCCAATCCACAAACACAAACCTAAAAAGAACACATGATCCTCTAATTATATTTGAACTAACCAAGCATAAAATGATGCTATCAGATCAATGTCGGTGTGCAAGATAGCTCGTAAAACAACTTGCAACATGTTCAACAAGAGGTGAAACGGCTGATTTGACTGCCAATAGAGAATGTCGTAAGCGATATTAGTCAAGTACAATTTTTCTTTTATTTTCGTGTACGTAAACATAATTCATGAAAACAATTCTTGAAAAAAAATACCGTCTCCATGAATCAATATTGCTATTACTCTTTTCTGTGACATGAAAGCTTTGGTTAACTATTGAAATGAAAATAACTTAATATTAAAGAATGTAGGAAACTGTTATCAATTAAAGAACTTTCCCCAAATCTCATAGAACTAAATGCATCTTGTTGTCCACCTACGGTACAACTTCAAATTCAAGCCAATTTGAAACACATAGAGAGACTGACTCCTAAATATTGTGTAGGCCTAAAAGATATTCAAGGTTTAGATCAACTCACTTCTATTACAAAATTTTATTTTTAATGTTGCATATCCGTTTACGTGTCTGAATATATTACCAAATCTATCTGATTCGAAACTTAATTTGCATAGATGTATTTTTTTTTGTCTATTTGGGTACTTTCTCCTAATGTTAAATGTATGAAGATAAATGGTTATACATCTATGAAAATTTTATCAAATCAATCCAATTTGAAACACTTGGAGATGTTGGACCTTAAAATTGTATTGGTTTGACAGAGATTTAAGGGTTGAATGATCAATCTTCTATCAGGGAACTTCACTTAGGATATTGCTGCTTATCTCTTCTCCAATGCACCTTAACAAAACATTTGCTTCAGGTTTGATCGATCTCTATATTACTATAAATTTATATGTGGAACTTTATTTTCATCTTGAAATAATTGTTTAGAAAAATTCAGATAGATAGTAACAAGTCGTGTAATTTTGGAGATAAAGAATTCAGTTTTCTGAAATAAGATCTTCTAAAGTTGCAACTTATTTGTTCTAAAACATATGTTTATTTATCTGTACGTCTTATCATTTCATCCAAAGTATCTCTTTAGATCACCCTTTATAGGGATAAGAAAAAGAATGAAAATATATTGACACCTCTTTCATGTTTACTCGATTATCATAAAAGCTAGCTGGATGAAATGCAGTTTAATTCCGTCGGTATGTATGCCTTTCAATTGACATGTTTATATTTCTTCTTTTATTAATTACATATATTGTGTCATTTCTTGAGCAGCCAATAGGAGAAGTCCACGTTCAGGTTACGTTTGCTTCAAGTCTAAGTGTGTTATGTCCAATATTCGGGCATGAGTCCTAAACAGATTTGACTAGCCTACCTCGTATTTGGGCTTACATGACTTCAAAACCCATCTTCAGTTCACATCGCTAGAAGATAAGTATAATATTATAAGGGGATTGCCCTAGCATGAGGTCGCAACGCTTGCCCAACAGCTTTGGGATCGCTTCGCTGAATCTCATTAATGGTCTGATCTCAATCTTAAGGACATAAATAGAGGAGAACCGACTCCAGCCCGGTTCACTTCTCATCATCTCTCTTCTAGGTCGCATAGATCTAACACAACAAGGATCTCAACGCATGTCGCATATTTGGACCGCCTATACCCGGATCGCTTCGCTATCCCTAGGTATTTAGCATAGATTTTGGACGAATAACTGGAAAGCTCCCCAACATCATGGGCTCACTTCACCTAATATTATTTACTTATTTGAAGAGTACGGAAGGCCCTACAGAGTAATATCTAAACATAATTACCTATTTGAAGACATCTAGCCCAATGGACTTTCATCTCATCAAGTTCTAAGGAATACGCTTGGGATCAACCCTACGTACTTCCGCGAGACCATATCTCGTACAACTCCCTACGGGGACTCTTTGTTCTACAACTCCATGAGAACCCCCTACAGTCGTTTGGGTCATGGTAACTGACAGTTACAAACTTCTGGATACTGGCCCTTCACGTCTACGGACTTGGGCCCCATTGGATCGGACCAATACGTAGCCCATATAGATAACTTATCCTTCAAGAGAATTACATGTAGTTTGAACCCCTATAAATAGGGTACGTAGGCCTCTTGTTTCATTTGATTGACAGTTGGCGACAACATAGCAAATATATTCTTTGGCCTTCTAATGAATCAATAACATGATCAACTACGAAAATCCATCACTTTCCACACATGTTCTTCGTGTTCTTCATCAAATTCATCAGCAAATTGTTGGGGCCAGGTTTTCACACGTTGGGACATGAAGACATCTAGACAGGGCAACAACATTATTGACAAAGAATTGCTGTTGACATGAAGGAAACAAACGGAAAGACTTGACGTCAACTTTAGTCGACACGACGGAAGTGGAGCTCGTGGATGAAAACCCTACAACAACTAGACTTGGTCAGCAACAACCCTGAAAAGTAGGAACAAATTAGTACCTTTTCACCTAAAAGATAGCAATCATCCCTACAATGGAGTAACATGGTTAGCAAGTATCTCCACCAAAATAGGATCGTGGGAATGCGTTTCTAAAGATATAAATACCAGCCAAAGTGAAAATAAACGGGGGCTAATTGGAATAACTTATATCTCTTCTCTCTATACATTCTGCAAACACAAATAGCTGACGGGTAGATATACACAACCGACGAGTACAAACTGCAGTGGACATATAGGCTGTTTTGTACTTATATTTTGATTTCTATCACTTATAAACATTTCATAAACATTTCTACTAGATCATTTCAGCTGGGGAGAGTTTCACCTCGATTTTTACTCTTTCACCGGGATTTTTCGCGTCACCAAATTGTTTGTTCCGATTTTTTTTATTGTTTTTGTTCATAACTTTTCTTATCGATTTTCTCACTTAGACAATTAGATAAACTTAGCTATTAACCCTACAAAATTTGGCTAAAACACAAATCATCATTGTTGTTCAATTCCATGATTCCACCACACTTCCGTTACTATTATTATACCAGTTTCTCCATATATAACAAAATGCAACAATGTAAACTAATATATTGACATCTGAACAGGTTTATGCACTTCAACATATAAATCTTGTGGTGGATCCTAATGAAGTTGTTGCAATTATAAGTACACAAAAAGTTGTGATATGTTATTACTATGAAATAAGGAACCACCTCACACATTACACACATTACCGGACCTTGTTTCCATACTGTCAAGTTTGGTTTAAACGAGAGTGGTAAAAGCATTCTTGTGACTCTTTTGCTTCGACTCTATGAACCAACAAGTGATCATGTACCGAAAAAATGTTAAAAATAACAAAATTTTAAATAAAAATTTATAAAAATAACAATTTTCGGGTGTAATGAAAATTTTTATCGAATGAGATACCCATTTTTACCCATTTGTCAATTGAGTATCTCATATATAAATAGGATACCCAACTCACAAATATATATCTAAATTTTTTTTATAAAAAAAATATGGATACACATGTATGAGTTGGGTATTCTATATATGATACACAACCGACAAATATGTATCATATACAAATACTCAACTCATAAATACATATCATAAAATGATGAAAAATCTTTATTTACATCCATCACCCTCATGCCCCCTCGTTTTTTTATATGTGATTTTGAAATAATTGTTATTTTGAAATAATTTTTTTATAAATTAAAATTTTGATTATATATTTTAGTTTTAAAAATTTAAAATAATAATTTTTATTATGTAATCAAAACACCCAAAAATTTGTGTCAAAAATCAAATCGATATCTAACGAAACGGTGGGTGCATAGTAGTACTTTAATTAAGAATGTATTACTTCATTGATGCATAGAGAGATCATCATGAAGTCTGGACAAAGTTGTAACTTTGTCACGAAAATTTGGAGATCCATATTAATCAGTTATATTTGCAAAAAAATGTAATTTTGTTTGAAAAAAAGGGGAATCAATTCAATAATGAAAAATTATACGGCATCTATAAATGCAATCGAAATTTAACAAATGTTTAAACATATCGCTATTGAATCCAACGTTTTTTTAAAAATGTCATGAATATATGTATTTGATATCATCCAACTATTTTGAGTAATCGACCGTAGATACGATCCAATAAAAACCTTTGTCACAGAATTAAACCCATGAAAATCTTACAGATTTATAATCCCGGACATTTGAAGAACACCAAAATAAAACCAAACTCTTACAAGTCAAAAAATGTAATTTTTGAAAAACTCCTAAAAAATAATACAATAAATATTACTCCCTCCGTCCCACTTCAAGTGACTGATTTGTCTTTTCAATGATCAAAATTTTCAAAATTTGACCAAATATTAAATATATTATATAATTAAAAACAATTTTAAAATACATATCATTGAAAAAATTATATAATTTTCTTTAAAATGTACATTTCAGATTTTGAAAATTATAAAAATATATATTTTTAATTTTCGGTCAAAATTAATTAAATTTAACCGTTGAAAAATCAAATTAAATATTTGAAATGGGACCGAGGGAGTATCAGAAAAGGTATTTTTTTTAGTCGTTAATAATAACCACGATAAGATATACTCCGATCATAATAATAGACATGATAAGATATGCTGCAATCAGAAATTCAACCCTTAATTAATAGTTGACGGATAAGATATATATCAATAATTATTTATATCACCCATTTTAAATATATTTTAGCATTTAATACTTATTTGTGTAATCCTAACCCATTCCATCTCATTTATATTTAATTAAATAAACTCATAGCTATATACTAAAAATATGTATTACTATGTATGTAGGTTAATAAAATGAATATTTAGTTTACTATACTAATCGAATAAGGCCAACATTTTTTTTGTCAGGAAATACGGTCAACATTTTAAATATAAAAAAAATAGGAAATGTGACCATTAAAAATGGGAGTGTGGGAATTTAACCAAAATTTGAACTGCAATTTAATATATGGATTAATTAATTAGAACTTTAAATATTTGGGGTTGGGGACAAATCTTTCATGGATATGGATCTTAAAATCAATTGCATATTTTCGAGAAAAATTAGCATCTTAAATTGATATGGAAAACCATATTAAATATGTTAAATGCACACTAATATCCTTCTAGGAAGCTTCCCCATGCAACTTTCCGTTGATTNAAAAATGGGAGTGTGGGAATTTAACCAAAATTTGAACTGCAATTTAATATATGGATTAATTAATTAGAACTTTAAATATTTGGGGTTGGGGACAAATCTTTCATGGATATGGATCTTAAAATCAATTGCATATTTTGGAGCAAAATTAGCATCTTAAATTGATATGGAAAACCATATTAAATATGTTAAATGCACACTAATATCCTTCTAGGAAGCTTCCCCATGCAACTTTCCGTTGATTAAAATTAAATAAAGTGGTATATATATATATATATATATATATATATATATATGCACATGCAAGGTTTTAGTTCTAAACCCTAGCTGCCTAGCTCCATTAGTTCCTTTGTCCACCATGAACAACATGATCAAGAACAAAGGTAGGAGAGAAATCAAACTAATAAAAGAACGAAATACTCGACATGTCACTTTTTCGAAGCGTCGTGTCGGTGTTTTCAAAAAGGCTAGTGAACTTTGTATTGTAACTGGTGCTGAGTGTGCCATTATCTGTGAATCTTTTGGTAAACGTGTTTATGCATTTGGCCATCCAAGTGTTGAGTCTGTTGTCGACAAGTATCGCGGTGATATGAGTTCTGATGAGGTACTTGATGAGAATAATTCTGATGAAACCGACGTGATCAACTCCTCATGCATGCATGAGGAGTTGAAGAAACAGTATTTGGAAATTGCTAAAGAGATTGAGATTGAGAAAAATAAATCAGTGAATGAGACCGAAGGTGAANTGAGATTGAGAAAAATAAATCAGTGAATGCGACCGAAGGTGATTTGTTTTGGTGGCAACAACCTTTTGATCATTTAGAAGTTGAAGAATTGGAGAAGTATGTAAGTTCAATGGAAAAATTGATGAATAATTTAAGATCGAGGGCTGATGATCTGATGGTGATTAAGTCTTCTGTGAATTCGAATGTTTCTGGATTATCGGATGAAAATTTAGCGGATGAGGATCTTGTACGAATGATGATGAATTGCCGGATGGCTTCCTAAACGAGTTTTTCGCGATGCAGGACCTTAATTTCAATGATGATGGATTGAATGAATATTTAGATGATATCGAACTTCAAACTTATAATGTGCAGGCCCCTAATCCATATCATAATACTGGTAATGAGGTGCAGTATTCTCATATTAATGGCAATCTTGCGGTTCCTGATGTTATGGTAATGCTGTGGATCTTCATCATTTTGATACTCGGATACTACCCAATGATTTCGGGTTTTTTTATCCACCTAATTAGTTAATTAATAGTATGGTTACCAACTATTTAGACTTCAAAAGCATAGGAATCAAGGAGTTTTTCTCCTTGATTTAATTAACTAAGCTTAATAGTAGTATATTTATATACAAGGCCAAGGCCTGAGGAGGTGTTTAGTTATAATTATGAGAGGTTAAAATAAACTATAAGTGCTATATATCTTATATATTTGCTCTGTCGATTTTTTTTAAGTCATATATATATATATATATATATATATATTCTGATTTTGTAAGATTTTATCTCAAACCATGATTACGAAATGTATATCTGATGACTTATGGTTTGTAATACGTACGCCTAAGTACTTTCAACTAATATTAGTCTTGAGCATGAAAATAAAATGTACTCAGCATCATCAACCTGCAGCAGCAGAGGGTCACTTGCATCATTAGTCAATATATACTTGATCCCGATTTCTGCAATATAGTGAAAAGATCCCTGAACTCAGTGAACATCCCAGTATCTCACTGTTGATCTCAGTCATAGATGTTTTGGTAAAGGCATTTACCAAGAAGTACTCAAATTTTATGATGAGATCAAGCTAAATTACATACTCAGAGTTAAAATTATGACCCTGCCGTAACATAAAAACAACTTCTCTCCCAAGAAGTGCTCGCTTGGTCATCACGTTCCCCTGCAACCGGAGCTTCGATAAAAAAAAAAAAATTTGGGGGTCCATAGTCATCGAAATTGGCCTCCAGCATCGCCAAGAACTAATCCACATCCAATTTCAATGGCTTACTGGATTGCCTTCTTGGCATCAACAACAGAATTTTCCACCACAGCCTCTCCCGTCATGTACCCTCATGTTAACAGTGTCATGTCATCATGCATGCTTAGCTCCATAGTTAGTTTTGCCAAGGATTCTTCCAGCACCACATTTTAAGATATTAGGGAAACAGCGCTAATGCCATCGGAAGAGTCACATTGTCCTGAGAGAAATTGTGAAATACTATACCAACATTAGTTTTCTCTTCAAGAAAAATCAACTTGAACATATATATTTTTTAATTAAGACTAAATAAAGCAAGGCTAACTAATGAATATTAGACATGAGGTTACTCTAAAATAAGCGAAAAAAGTTATAAAACATGCATATTAGCTATAGACTATACTGGTATGTTTATACACCTCACCTGTAAATAAGCTGCTATTCAGGAGATCGAGTCAGGAGAGCATGTACACTACCATATCAAAAGCTTTTCGATTATATTGGTGATAGACAAAAACTAGGGGCCAGAAACCATAAACTGCATATATTAGATATGAAATATGTTAACACAATACTATACTCTGGTGGAAATACAGAGAAACATTATGAAACCAAATACAAAACTGATATAAAAGAAAAGTAGTCCCTATCACAAGTGTCAAAATTGTAGATACTCTTTCTTTTCCGAGGATCTATCGGTAGATGGTATAAATTGATTTCCACATTTTTACGAGCATGTACATTAGACTAACTACATTCTCCTGTTAAGTTTGTCACTGGACAGATAGAGCATCTCACTTTCAATTTGCCAAGTCAAAACAAATAAAAAATTATCAGGTTCCCAGAATTACATACAAATTAAATCATACAGAAAATCCACTTCATATAAATCTAACAGATATTAATCATAATTTGCTATTGTTATACCCAAATTTCAGCATATATTATTTGGAATGAACTACTATTTATTCGGCTGAATTTATAGTTGTTAGGGTGGATTATTGTTGTTGTTATTGAAAGCCCTCCAGGGTTAATCATTAATGAAGGCCCTCTGGGTTTACTTGTTGAAGGCCCTCCGGGGTTAATTATTGAAAATCATTGCTCTGTACTCCACGAGTTGTCCTCGGCGGAGAGTTTTGGGTTGCAGCTGACCTCAGCTTGGAAGACCCTTTCCCTGTATTCAGGCATGTTGTCCTCGTTTGGGAGCTTATGGTGCGTCCTACATTCGAGGTGAGTCTGTGATGGCCTCCAGTCAAGTTATCCGGGAAATAGCTGTATTGGACCGACTAGAGCTTACGATTTTCGGGTCAATGTTGGATTCGTGAAGTCATTGGGCCTTATATTGGGCTTTGGACTATCCAAACAAGTCTTAATGTGAAGATCTCTTCCAAGTAGGTTTCTCTTGCCTATTCACTGCCTCTTGTCTATCGAGCCTCTACTTTAGCAAGAACTATATAGGCTTGATCTCCTATTATAAATAGAGTATGTAGGCACATTGTTAGTGGTTCGACGTTGAGAGCCACCACCAACTAAAAAACCCCCGCAATCTCAGCTCCCAATATTCAACAACCACCATACTCCGGTGACTTTTCAGGTAAAAAACACAACCCTAAATCTTGATTATGGCGATGGACCTCATATTTTGTTGCTACCAAATTCTTCCATCAACAAATTGGCGCTAGAAGGAGGGGAAAATCCACATCTAAGAAGGAAAGATGTTACATCAAATATAGGGTTTTAAAGGTTTTCAAGATGGACATTAAAGGCGGTTATGAGAGACATTGAAGGGGGAGATATTGAAAAAGATTTATATGAGTTGTTGACATTCAATAGGTTATGGTTCTCATCATGGTTTCAAGTATATGGTCTCAAGTATGGCTTAATGGTTTATGGGCAATTGATTTTGGAGTCAGAATAAAAGAATATTCATATGTATTGTGCTACATGCGATACATACACTGTTGGGGTCATATCTTGAGTTCTAGAAATCGGATTTTGACGATTTTATAGCCCACTCAAAACTTATTGAATTCTCTTTAATTCAGAGGTGGTAAAATAAGAAGAATACATCTGAGATCAGTCCAAAACTGGAGAGGAAAGACAGCTGCAATTTTTCATCAAGTAATTCTACTCGGTTTAGAAAATTTGGTGATAATTGGTTTAAAACGTTCAGAAAAAATCCATATATGGGGAGGAGATTACGGTTAATGTAAGCGCTAGCACATGGAGAGGGAGACTGATACAGATGAGATGCAATTATCAGAAGCAGCATCTCCATATCACAAAGCGTGCCTAACAGGTAAACCCTAACGTTTTTAATATATTTTGTTACTGATTGTTTTTTACAGGTACAAAATCAAATGAAGACAAATAATTGAAGATCATTAGATGAAGGAAAGAATTGAGCTTATTTTGGCTTAAATCATATGAAAATTCAGATTTGTGGGAGAGTTTGCGCTGCAATCACTATTTCAGCTGTAACTTGAGTTTTAGAAGTTAGAATTAGATTATTTTACAGCCACGCGAAGATAACTTAAATTCCTTCAACTTGGAGATGGTCCAATATTCTATTTTCAAGTGGAGAAGCCCAGAAAAAGGCATGGACAGCTGAGTTTTATGAGGAGCTCAATGTCCATCTTCATCTCCTTCTCCCAAGGCACGCCTTCCAAGTAACTTTCTTGATATATTTTTGTTGTTGGTTGTGTTGTTGCATATATTGATTTTTACAGGAAGAAACGGAGGAATAAGGTGGGTTTGAATAATTTTGATGATAGAAATTTTTATTCGGCATGATATTATGATATTGGTGGCCTAGTAGTGAAGTTGTGAGGGGTATGGATGATGTTTATAATAAAGCATATGTTCATAATGAATGGAAGTTATAGAAACGAAGGTTTATTTTCACAATACCATTGGGGTCGACGCCAAGGCCAATCCCCCACCGTGAAAGAAGGGAAGAAATTCATTAGTTCAATTTTATTTTGTTAAATTTTAGTGAAGGCTCTCAACGCTTCATGGGGGTAAAATTTTATTGAAGACTCTTCATTGATAAAATTTTAGTGAAGGCCCTCAACGCTTTATGGAGGTAAAATTTTATTGAAGACTCTATATTGATAAAATTTTACTGAAGACCATCAATGCTTCATGGGATAAAATTTTGTTGAACTCTCTTTATTGGTAAATTTTTTTTGAAGGTCTTCCGGGGTTAAAATTTTAAAGATTATTTAAGGCTCTCTAGGGATTGAAGATTGTTGAAGGCTTCCTCATCCTCCTTCGCTGGATTAGACTCAACTAATGACCTACTCAAATAAAATCTTAATGTTGCTCAAGATTTTCACTCTACCAAACCCTTCTAGTCAGGATACATTACAAAGGAAAAACAAGGAAGGAGTATCAACTCGAGATGCCCTATTGATGAATATTTTCTAAAGGATGACTCTGCGTGGATGTTTTTTTATAAAGATACCTTATTTAGGACGATTGTGGGAGATTAGAGTTAATTTTTGTATTTAAATTCATTGCATTCATTGCATGCATTACACTCATTGCTCATAGCATGCATAACATTCATTACATTCATTGCATGTATAACATTCATTGCATGCATAATATTCTTCGAATGTACTATAAATTTTAAGAAGGCTTGAATGTGGTGATTAAATAAGGCGGAGAATTAATATGCTGAGAATTGGAAGAACTGTATGTATACATAATGCGTGTATATATTTATATGTTTGTGTTTGCTTGTTGTAGTGAGATGAATATAACTATGGTTATACATTTGAAGAGTGTAATGTGGAGTTTTGGATTGATTGCGAGACATACCATGGTGGTTTATGGCCAATACTTAAAAAAATGTGTATGTGATAACATGAATGTACATATGCGATGCAAATGTGAATTATTGCAGTATAATGAATTATGAGAAGATGGTGTTGAACTGTTAGAGGTTGTATTGTATTTGTCTTGGTGTTTGTGAGGAGTTTAAAATGTAAAATGGTAGGTGCTTCATTCGTGGGTTAAAATTTTGTTGAAGACCCTTCATGGGTAAAATTTTGTTGAAGGCTCTTATGGTTAATTTTTCCTGAAGATTCTTTATGGGTTTAGTTGTTATTGAAGACTTTTGGGAGGTTAAATTTTATTGAAGAACCTGAGAGGTTAATTTTATTAAAGACATTCAGAGATTAATTTTATTGAACGCCTTGTGAGGTAAAATTTTATTGAAAACCCTTAGTGGTGTTATTGATTTCAAAGCCACTCAGAAGTAATTTTGTGTAGTTTTTCTTAAAGCTCCCATGAGTTTTGTTTTTCTTGAAGGCTTCATGAGTTTAGTCTTTCTTAGAGGTTTCATGAGTTTAATTTTTGTTGCAGGCCCTTCAAAGATTTATATTTTATTGAAGGTCCTTTAAGGGTAAAAATTTATTAAGGCCCTTTATGGGTAAAGGTTTTATTGAAAGTCCTTTAAGAGTTAAAATTTATTGAAGGCCCTTCATGGGTTAAATTTTTATTAAAGACTCTTCAATAGTTAATTTATTGAAGCCCCTTCAAGGGTTAAAACTTATTGATGATTCTTCATGGGTAAATTTTTTATTAAAATATCTTATGTGATAAAATTTTATTGAAGATCCTTCAAGGGCTTAAATTTTGTTGAAGACTTTCCATGGGTTAAAATTTTGTTGAAGGCCCTTTATGAGATAAAATTTTATTGAAGCCCTTCTTGGGTAAAATTTTATTAAAGGCCCTTCTTGGGTAAAATTTTATTGAAGACCCTTTATGGGTTAAAATTTTATTGGTGGTCCTTCATGTGATAAAATTTTATTGAAGACCCTTCATGGGTTAAAATTTTAATAAGGGTCTTTCCTTGTTTAAAATTTGATTGACGACTGGGGGGTCTGAGGAAATATGCTTGTTGATGGAGTTAATTAAGGCGCGCCTAATATATAAAAAGTAAAATGGAGGTATGTTTTCTCAATGGGTTTGTTTTAATTATTTCTATTATCATCTTGACGTATCTTAAATATCAATGTGGATATTTGATTTGATAATGAAGGTAATTATGATGATATGAAGAAGCATGTAGACACATGGTGTACCTAAATCTCATAGTGCGGTCGTAAAAGTTATTATTATGCGTGATATATTTGAAGAGTGTGTGGTGTACATAATTTTGGAGGAAACAAATGGAAGATGTAGAAATATGTATGTTGATGGTAACATGTTAATGTTATGTCGTGCTCTAACATGAAATTTGATGATAAAGAAGTTGAATATTTAATTCTTATATTTACAATATTGCAATGAATTGTGGGTAGATGTTATACCCAAATTTTAGTATGTGTTATTTGTAATGGGCTAATATTTATTGTGCTGAATTTATAGTTGTTCGGGTGGATTATTGTTGTTATTGAAGGCCCTCGGGGTTAATCATTAATGAAGACCCTCTAAGGTTAATTGTTGAAGACCCTCCGGGATTAATTATTGAAAACCATTGCTCTGTACTCCACAAATTGTCCTCGGCGGGGAGTTTTGGGCTACAGCTGACCTCAGCTTAGAAGACCCTTTCTCTATACTCAAGTGGGTTATCCTCGTTTGGAGGCTTATGGCGCGTCCTACATTCGAGCTACATCTAGTGCGGGCTTCTAGTCAAGGTATCCGGGAAATAGCTGTAGTGGACCGACCGGGTTTTGGACTACCCAAACAAGCTTTAATGTGGAGACCTCTTCCAAGTGGTTTCTCTTGCCGATTCTCTGCCTCTTGTCTATCGGGCTTCTATTTTAGCAAGAACTACGTGAGTTTGATCCCCTATTATAAATAAGAGTACGTAGTCACATTGTTAGGGGTTGGAGCCACCAACTGAAAAGCCCTAGCAGTCTCACCCCTAATATTAACGACCACCATATTCAGACGACTTTTCAGGTAAAAAATATGACCCTAGATTTTAATTATGGCAATGAACCTCATATTTTGTTGTTACCAAATTTCTTCATCAACCGCTATCGGAAGAAAGTACAAATACCCCAATTAGATTGAATGTCTGCTAGAGAAAATAATGCAGTGGTCTTTGTCAGCTTGATTCGCTTGCTTTTGTTATTTCTAGCTACTTTCCGATTCACCCATCTGCAATTCTTTCTGTATCTTTATTTTTTAGTTGTTTAAGCAAATTAGTTTAGATATAAGAGTGTAAATATAGAACACTGTGTGACCGTATCCGTGTAGATAAATCGATACAAAGGAATTATGCTTAGATTTACAACAAAATTCCTACATGACTCATAATTTACTAAAAAAACGCATGACAAATGATAATGCATTAAGTTATTAAAGAGTAGAGATGCCATTAAATACCCGAGAGAATGTTTTGATCTACAGTGGCACGTGGAGAGCCACTGATTATGAATTGTCTTACAGAACTAGATATACTCTATTCCTCTTAGGTAGCTTCAAATATTTCAGATTGCAGAATGGACAACGCTGCACCGCAGATGTACTAGAATGTTGGAGATTGCAAGTTGTGCCCATACAAGGTCAAAATAAATTTTGATCAATATATTAAGAAGATAAATATACTTTCATGAGCTCATAAGCTCGCTTCCTGGAGGACTTCTGTAAACGCCTGTGCCTTGTGCGAAATGAGATCCCAATACCTAATATAAACATTTTCCAACTGGGAACTTTCCCATCGGTTGCAAAAGAAACCAATGGCATTGAAATTGCAGAGCTTCGCTGCCAACACTGCAATGTTCCCCTTATTTAAGTCCACATTACAATGTGTGACCACGATAGTCAACCTCACCTATTCAGAACTATTGTGAAATTCTGTAGACTGGCAAGTGCAAGGAAATAGTAACACATATTCACAAGAAGAAGCACATCAAAGAGTTCTAGAATTAGTAAAGCTGGAAAATACAGACTTTTTTGCACCAAGTGCATGATTCCAGCTGGAGTCTCTTTAAAGCAGGATAACACAAAGATTTAGGCAACTCAAGATGGTCAAGCCTAGGTTTGTCAAAGCAGCAAGCACATGAATCATGATTCCGCAAAGTTGCAGATTGTATTCTAATACTGGTTGTGAGACTTCAGATATAGAGTTGGTGAGCTAGGTAAAAACCCAATAAAATGGTTCCATCATTTTAGAATCTTCAACTTCCATTCGAAGTATGAGCTTGTTTAGTGATTCAGATCTGAATAGAGTCAATGAACAACAATAATGTGACTCAAACTTTAGCTGTTGAACATTGTGTAAAGATACAATTTTACCGTTAACACTATTATGAAAGTTATATATTCAACATGATGTGTTCCATATATAACACAAATACACAATTATGCAAAGATAGAGTAATATACTCAAGATGCAATTTTATGGAGATAATTCTACAAACCTAAATATATAATCGAGTATTTAAAAAGAATTTGTAAAAATAAGTTGAGAAACTGATAGATACATGTACCAACACCAAAAATATTTTCACGTGCTTTTCTTATATCAGATTTGCATTGATGGTGCTTGAGTATATCATAGGTACATATAAGATGAACCTCGATTACTTCGTTTGGCCAGCCAACTACTGGATATAATTTATAAATTATTTGGCACTTTGTGTCCCAGTTAAGACAAATTTCATTGCAAGAAAACAATTACTAAAGTGTTCAAAAGTGACTAGATTGGTCTCACACTTGATATCTAATTCAACTAAAAAGACCCCTCTTTCACAGGCTCAACAATATTGTAGTTGATGTTGTGAAGCAGTGGGTAACAACAACTTATTCCTCGGCTATTTCTTTTACATTCTTTTTGAAAATTAAATACTTAAAATAAACCATCTCCAATGTAGCGAGCAGTAGCAGTAAGGCTGGTACCCATATTCCAAACTGATTCTGTCATCTCCTTGGCATCAAGAAGCAGATCTTGTAATTTACTTATGGCTCTATCAATGCTAGAGTCAGTGGCAAAAAGTTCATGCATCTGTTCAACATAGTTAAGATGTCCTATTAGCCAGCCTAAATTGAATCCCCATCTCTGCAAATCAGCAAAAAGATCCCTGTACTCGGTCAGCATCTTGCTGTCGACGTCAGTCATAGAGGTTTTGGTGAAGGCATTCACTGCAGAGCACAACATTCCCAGTTTCATTGTCCAGATTTTATTGTTTTGTATTGTTAGATGCTTAAAGGTATCTGGATACCTTTCAGGATGAGTTCAAGAAGGCCTACATATTCAGAGTTAACTTCATGGCCCACCATAACACAAAACAACCTTTATCACAAGTTCCCCCTCGATTATGTCTTTCCCGTGCCACAGAAGCTTCAATCTGTCTGACGTTCTCAGCATTTACTACAAAACTTTCTACCGTATCCTCTTTTGGATTCTTCATTTCAACAGTGTTATCACACATGCCCTGTTCCCCCATCAAAGGAAAACCAAAAATTTGAAGGTATAATGCATAGTTTTACAATAAAATCGTACATAAATCATAATTTACTGAACAAGCATGACAAATATAAACGCATGCACCATTGCATTAAGGAGTACAGATGTCACAAAATACCTTAGTTTTGACAATCGTGGCACTTGGAGAGCCACTGAGAAAGTATTGTTTGACAGAACTAGATATATTTGATTCGTCACATCCATAGGGCAGCTTCATATATTTCAAGTTATAGAATGGACAATGCAGACGTACAAGAATGTTTGAGATTGCAGATAGTGCCTGGAAAATGTCAAACCAATATTGATTAGAACGTAAAACAATTGGCGAATGAACTATAATACAATTGCAATAATCTTTATTCATGGAGGACGACGTCCTCAGGAAGAAAGATCAGTTAGAAAGGATAATGCTGAAGAGAAGAGACATTACTTATATTTCCTTGGGAAACTAATAAATTGGATAATTCAGTAGCTGGTGAATATTTCAATTCAATTTTAAAAGTGAAATTGTGATGAATAGATTAAACTCAATTTCTATAAATTTGCAAACAAGACTAGCACAACAATAGTAGGTTAGCATAGATAGAAATTTACCTGAAGGGTCGCCAAGTCAAGGGCAAGAATCTTGGTGCTTCCCAGTTGCGAAAACATAATTCTAAATAGGTCTACTTGTTCCTTGTTCATAATACAATTCCAAAATTTAACACATACATTCTCCAACTCAGAACTTTCAAATCTTGTCCGAGAGAAACCAATAGCATTGAAATTGAGGAGTTTAGGTGCCAACACCACAATTCTCCCCTTATACAAATCAGGGGTATACAAAGGAGACCTTAATTGTTAGGGTCACCAATTTGGAACTAGATATAACACAACATCCTATACACTGTTGGTAAAAATCTATAGTGAGATTCCGTAAACTACTAAGTGCAAGGAAAAAGTCACTCGCATTCTCAGGAAAAACTACATCAAACAGTTCAAGAGTTACTAAGGCCGGGAAATCCCAAACTCTTATAGGCATAGTGCAAGATTTCAGGCCGAGCCATGTCAAAGATGGCAAAGACAAAGCAGACCCGGCTCAACCTTATTAGGGGCCCTGTGTCAAATTTTAATATTTTAAAATTTATATGTAACTAGCTTTTATCCCGTGCGATGCACGGATGAATTTTTTTAGNTAGTTTTACTTGGAAAATATAAAAAAGTAATATATTTTAGCTGAAAAAGATAATTAGCTAGTTATTAATAATTATATATAATAATTTATTATCTGTTTATATATATGTTTTCCGTATTATTTTTAGGAGATGAGTGTTTCTAGTTAAAAGATATAAAAAAATAATATATATTAGTTTTATGAAGATACATTAATAAAAATTCTGAAAGAGTCTTGAACTTTTTTAATAAAATATCTTTTATGTAATGAGAAATTTTAAATTTTGGGGCCCTCTAAATTTTTGAGGCCCTGTTCTATTGGGCACAGCCTATTAGGCGGCCCTAAGACAAAGATTCAAGCAACTCAAGATGATCGAGGCCTAGAGTCGTTAAAGCAGGCAAGCACATCAAACATGATTCAGGAAACGTGCGGATTGTTTTCCAATTTCGCTCATAAGATTTCACATGTAGAATTCTTAAGTTTGGTAAACTCCAACAAACCGATTTCGACATTCTAATATAATTAACTTTCGTTTCAAGTTTGAGTTCGTTTAATGAGTCAGTTCGAAATAGAGACAATGAGCAACACCGATGTGTCTTTAAATTTAGTCGTTGAACCTTATGTGAAATCGCGTACTTGACATACTTTCTCATTATGCGAAAATGCATGTGAATATAAGGACAAAGCTTGAATGTAATTATCCCAGATTTAAGGTTTCTATTTGGTCCAAAAATTTGGAACTGATCGCTTGTTTCTTGTATTTCAAGTAACCATTAAAATTAAGATAAGANCCTTGTTCATAATACAATTCCAAAATTTAACACATACATTCTCCAACTCAGAACTTTCAAATCTTGTCCGAGAGAAACCAATAGCATTGAAATTGAGGAGTTTAGGTGCCAACACCACAATTCTCCCCTTATACAAATCAGGGGTATACAAAGGAGACCTTAATTGTTAGGGTCACCAATTTGGAACTAGATATAACACAACATCCTATACACTGTTGGTAAAAATCTATAGTGAGATTCCGTAAACTACTAAGTGCAAGGAAAAAGTCACTCGCATTCTCAGGAAAAACTACATCAAACAGTTCAAGAGTTACTAAGGCCGGGAAATCCCAAACTCTTATAGGCATAGTGCAAGATTTCAGGCCGAGCCATGTCAAAGATGGCAAAGACAAAGCAGACCCGGCTCAACCTTATTAGGGGCCCTGTGTCAAATTTTAATATTTTAAAATTTATATGTAACTAGCTTTTATCCCGTGCGATGCACGGATGAATTTTTTTAGATTTTTAATATTTTTATTTTAATATTTTATAATGATTTGAATTTATTTGTATTTGTATAATAATAATTTAAATTTTATTTAATATTATATGTATATATTTTTATATAATTTTTTTATATTTATATTTTAATATGATAANAAATTTTAAATTTTGGGGCCCTCTAAATTTTTGAGGCCCTGTTCTATTGGGCACAGCCTATTAGGCGGCCCTAAGACAAAGATTCAAGCAACTCAAGATGATCGAGGCCTAGAGTCGTTAAAGCAGGCAAGCACATCAAACATGATTCAGGAAACGTGCGGATTGTTTTCCAATTTCGCTCATAAGATTTCACATGTAGAATTCTTAAGTTTGGTAAACTCCAACAAACCGATTTCGACATTCTAATATAATTAACTTTCGTTTCAAGTTTGAGTTCGTTTAATGAGTCAGTTCGAAATAGAGACAATGAGCAACACCGATGTGTCTTTAAATTTAGTCGTTGAACCTTATGTGAAATCGCGTACTTGACATACTTTCTCATTATGCGAAAATGCATGTGAATATAAGGACAAAGCTTGAATGTAATTATCCCAGATTTAAGGTTTCTATTTGGTCCAAAAATTTGGAACTGATCGCTTGTTTCTTGTATTTCAAGTAACCATTAAAATTAAGATAAGAGAGAGTAGTCCACACAAGCTTCCATCGTTTCGAGAGAATGTTAGTTTGAACTGCACGATGAATATCCATGAAGAACATTATTTGATGAATCAGATCATCCGACAACTTGCTGATTCGATCTTCATCTTCTATTCTGGCTTTTTTTTCATTCGCCCCATATAATGTTCACGATCTTCTCACTTGCGCACTTTCACAAACTTGTATATAGAGGGTTTTAGCCTCTCTCTTTTATCTTAATGCATCGCTATATATAATATTAGATGTTATAATTACTAGGCAATTTAGCCGCGGCCCGCGAGAATCAAACTCAATGGATAAGTTACGACTCGATAAAATTTATTATTATTGTGTTAGAATGATATTTTTTATTATTATAAAGTACTAAAAAGACAGAAGATGAGATTTTGATAAATTAAATATTATGTAACAATTTAATTAATGATAAATATTAGATTATTTTTAAATTAATGATAAATATTAGATTATTTTTAAATACGATTTTATTAGCCTATATCTCTCTATTACATTCAAAGTTAACATAAACGCGCTACACTCAGTTCTATAAAAACTTAATTGCCAAAATTTATATAATATCATTTTGTTGAACAAAAAATATTTGACTATTAATAATATTAAAAATGATATTTATTCAGATAAAGTTTCAAAAATAATTAAACACTAATAGAACATATCTAAATATTTATTTAGATAAAGTTTCAAAAATAATTATTTATTTAGATAAAGTTTCAAAAATAATTAAACACTAATATAACATATCTTAATATAAAGTATGACATCCTGATTCAAATCTTCAATATTTTTCGAAATCGGTTCAAGTTCCGAATTCAAAATACACTATCTCAATCTGAATANATGAATTTTTTTAGTTTTTTAATATTTTTATTTTAATATTTTATAATGATTTGAATTTATTTGTATTTGTATAATAATAATTTAAATTTTATTTAATATTATATGTATATATTTTTATATAATTTATTTGTATTTATATTTTAATATGATAATTTTTGTTTGTTTTGTATAGAGATGTATTTTACTTAGGAGATTAATGTGAGATATTTTAGTTAGAAGATTAATATGAGATTGTTTTTTAGTTAGAAGATTAATATTTTAAAATTAGGCCCAACAATTAATCAACTATCCGGCCCAAATATTGACCGACTACCTAACTTTCAATGTTATCATAAATTTCAATGATATATTAAATTAAAATTATAGGATAAATTTTAATGATATATTAAATAAAAATTATAGGATAAGTAGGATTTGTAAAATAAAAATATAAAATATAATTTAAATATAATATTATATTATTCTATCTCTGGTGAGTTGTATAAAAAGAGGACTACTGGTGTT
>QRFB01000475.1:15791-37531 GCA_008931105.1 Oenanthe javanica | reverse complement strand
TTACTCTTACTCGTACACTTACTAGTCATATATTATAATGATCAAATACTGAAATACAAATTTACTTACTGATATGGGAGACAATCTTACACTTACAGGATGTCCTACATTTCGGTTCTCCAGAATATGTAGTCATCAAAACTTACAGGGGCTTGCATAGAACAAATCAAATGCTACCCAAAATCTTACAGGGGCTTGGACGGTACAAAATACAATGCTACCCAAATGGCCAAACAAACATACACAATAGTCATGACTCTACGTGTCCCATAACTCTGGTGACACGCCCATACAATTTAAATACACCGTATAGGTGGTGCTAAAGCATGAGATTATCCACTCATGACGGAGGTCTTACGAAATCTCCCAAATCATACATATATCACAAAAAGACTGGAAATATCTTACTCAAAATATAACACACGCCAAATATCATACAATACGGACTATACAAATAAAATCAGATCAGACCAGTCCAGAAAATTAGCAATTTACTCTATAAATTTGAACTCAAATGAAAAAGTACATAACACAGAACTCGTAGAGGATTCCGAGACCTTTCTAGAATGATAAGACTCGTCAAAAACGGATAAGAAATGAATGCAGAAAACAACCAAAGATGAGCTGTTAGAATAGAATCAGCACCTGATCGAAATAGTATTTTTGGATTGTAAGTTGTTGGATATTGAGAACTTGTATCATTTATTGGATTTTTGGATAATTTTATTTAAGTGAACAAAATAATATTCTAATTATAAAATATCTATATTCATATTCAAATAATAATATTAGTAATAATTCACTAATATTATTCTTAATATTAAATTAAATAGTTTAATATATTATTAAAAAATACGGGATGTTACAACATGTGTTTCTCCTCATCAGCTCTTGGCATGTCCTGAGCCGGTAGGGAGGCGTCCTAGGTTAGGTCGCGCCCTAGTTAGGAAGAGGGTGGCATCAGACGTCTTGAGGAGGAAGAGGTCTCTTCATGAGGAGGGCTCTCCCTGAAGAAGAAGGCTCGTATAAAATCCTTATTTCAAGAATATCAAAAATAATATAAATCGCCAAATATATCAAGACACGTGAATTTATACCAAAAATTCCACAATTCAAAACATATTTAAAACCCAATAAATCCTTAATATAAATAAGTTCTAGTAAAGTCACAGTGGCACAAGTCACAATGAAACTCCATTGCACTACTTTGAAAATAAAATACTAAAATAATATGAGTCCATAGCATCATCTAGTAAGGACAAGGCATCTCTCATCACACATTCTCATGATTCCCCTGAAAACCTGCCGTGGAGAAAGAAAATGATATGAGCCAAATGCCCAGTACAGATGAATTCAATAAAAGAATCAAATATATTTATATGCTCTGAATAATCACAACTCAACGACAATATGGAAGAACATAATGCAAATATAAGATGGAGATGAGATAACTAAAATAAAATGCATCAAAATAAGCGAATACTTAATCGAATCAACCCAACTGAGTAATCAAGTAACTAAACTGAGAAAATATACTGAATCATCAATTTAATTACATATCAGAAGGTTATTATAACCCCATGTCATATTGATAACAAAGCCGCGTAGGCACATACAATGGACCTATAGAATCCAATTGTATAACAAAAGTAGAATGAGTATATGGCACAAACAACTCCATCTAGTAACTGATCATAACTGAACAAATATGCTAGGGTCGACCCATACGCCTCCTACAAATATTAACTGAAGCTCACCCAAGAGCTAAACTGAAGTTTACCCACGAGCTACCTATAATTCTGAACAAACGGAAACGTCATAACTAATCACACCGCCACGATGGTTTCACGTCATTAGTACCTCAATGACATACATGTGGTATCCCCATAGGTGGTTATGCTCGGTATAAAATTTGTGAAGTGTTGTACATGACAAATACTAAAATAAACCACAATCATAATTGAATATTCAGAGGCAGAACTTAGAACTCAAATACCATTGATGCTATAACAAAACTTAAACCTGATCTCAACTGAATATTGTAGATAATTTAATAAGATTTCTAAATTGATGAAGCTATCGAAAAATGGAGTTATAACGAATAAGTTATGGCCAAAACACTTTCGAATTTCAAAAGAACTATGTTGTCCAGAATATTTAAAAGACAATTTACACCACTATAAGGGATGGCTATAAACATGATTCCACCTGATTCATAAATAGGGTATTAAGATCTTTTAAAATTGTATGATTTGATCAAAAGTGAATGTAAACCGAGTACGTTATGAGCAAAATAATGCGTAAACACCAAACAACGCAGATATATAAAAAAAACTTTTAAACATAAGATACCAACTGATTTAGAGAATATTATAGCTAACAAAATACAGAAGACTCCAAGAGCTTTCAAAATTGGCAAAATTCATGAAAAATGAACTTATAACGAAGAGGTTATGAACATAACAAAACATGACAATGAATCTGCCCAACATTCTTTAAAACAGTTTTTACCCCACAAAGACAACCAAACCAGGGTCTGACCATAACTATAAAAACATAGATATCACTAACCGATGTCTTTGTGGGCGATGTTAAAGCCCCTTATTTTTTACATCAGTTTATAACCGATGTGAAAAAGGATATACCACATCATTTTCTGATAAAAAATTGATGTCTATTTCTCCAATTTTAATTTTTAATGCACAAACTTCTTTTGAATATTATCATAATATGATATTTAAATCAATTTAAACATATGCTAGATAAGTAATAATTTAGCATTTACATCAATATTTTATTCCAAAACGATATTAATGTTATATTTAACATCGGTTTGCAAGTTAAACTGATGAGTTTAGGTAGATTTGACATCAGTTACTTAAGACAAATGTTGTCTAATATTTAAGAAATGATGTCTATAATTCTCATTAATATCGGTTTGGTTTTTAATAAACGTTTTCTATTATTTGTTTTAACATCAGTTGTTTGTTCAGTATAAGTTGTCTATTGTTGTCTCTGACATCGGTTTTCTTTTTTAGCTGATGTAATAATATTATATTAACATCATTTTCATTTGTCATAAACGATGTTATACAAAACTTCATTTGGACATTAGTTTTTTGTATAAAATAATGCCTGGTTACATGTTTAAACCATTCATATATTAAAAACATAGACGCCAAAAAAATTACCAAACCAAGAAAACTACCAAATTTGATTACTGCAACATACCAATTGTGTACATCATCTATTCATCCAATCCAATGTCAACTAATACATATCTATCCAATCCAATATCAACTACTAAACATCCATCTAATCTAAACATCAATTACGTACTACATCCATCTATTCGACAAATATTCGACAACAATCAAAATAGTATAATTGAGATCGAGTGTAACCCAACTACATGATGGCTTGGATAGAATCAGGTGTCTCCCAGCAAGTGAACGACGTCAGTTCCTCCCTTAGTTTGTCTAAGACTTGTGACTCTTAGAGCCCCACTATAAACATATAACACAAAAAAAATTAGATCAGCAATCTCTAATGTACTGTGAAACATAAACAAAGTGATATCACATAATTAAATACAGTAAAAGACTAACTCTTTCATTTTAATATTCTCATTTAAACTAATATTCTCATAAACAAAGTTGTACACATCATTTAGAATCTTCGATTGTAAATATCTTCTTAATATCTTATCTTTGATAGCAAAGTAGTGTCGTTCATAATAGGAATCATGAGGGCTAGCTATGTATATATAAGAAGGGTAGAGTGCCACACCAATCTCTGGAAACTGGTAGGCAAAGCACGTTGCAGGGTAATATGATAAAAAAATCCAAGGCAAAGCCTTCTCTGTTTTGCGTTTTCAGTTATCTTCTGTAATTTTAGTCGCCTTAATTCCTCTCTTTCCTGCATCAGGCATCAAGAAGACTTACTATTCGTAAATAAATTAAATCTTACAGTAAGAAATAATCTGCTGAAAAGTTGCAAATAAGTGAATACCATCTGTAGAAGGTGACATTATTGTTCTTCTATATGTTTTTCAATTATCGACTTACGGGGAAAAAGTCACTTGTGTTCCATTTCTACCACATCTGATAAACTTGACCATGTTTCCCCTAGTTGTGATGTTTTTTTAGCCAAAGAATAAATCAAGTTTTTTACCTTACTCATGAATTCCACAAAATTGCTCAAATGGTTATGTAGGCCCTTTGATTCAAGACCCTAAAAATATATATATATATGAAAGACAATATAAATTGTCAGTCTTAAAGTACTAGAATAGAGATCGTATGTTATCCAAACACTAAACTATATCCTAAGGGAAATATGATGGAACGCAGAGCTTAAATGAACCTAGTAATAGTTTCCTCAATTTCGATTCGATTAATCATATGTTATGAGGAAATCCATTTAAGCTTCTTCTCAAAAAGAAAAACAAGCTTCTCTAGTAATAAAAAAAATTCTTTGGAAATTTCATTGGTTGACTATAACAAGATCATTTAATTAAAAAGATGCACAATATTTAAGTAGTTTGATTCTATTGCCACTCTACAGAACAAGAGCTATATCTAACAATAACTAAAAAGGGCTTCAAAGATAATGTTGTATTAAGTGAGTGTGTGACAGTGTCAGAAACAAATTGGTAGCACAAGCTTTCTCGGACTGGGGGAGAGGGTTTTGTTTATAATTAAAATGAAATTGTACCTTATTGCCCAAGAAAACATCACCTTTTATATGGTCAATCCTGATGGAAACAAAATTGTTTTTAATAGCATCTACAACTACCTTTACCACAAGAGTAAATTCAGAAAATGGGATCATCCCGGATAGAGTTTCAATCTTCATTGTTTGATAAACTTGTGATACCTGGAAGTTGAAAGAGAGTACGTAATGTCTTCTTATCAAAATCTAAAATAAACGTAATGGAAGTTAATACAAAGATCAGAAATTTACACATGCTGCAGCAATCTCAGGGTCTGACCATAACTATAAAAACATAGATATCACTAACCGATGTCTTTGAGGGCGATGTTAAAGCCCCTTTTTTTACATCAGTTTATAACCGATGTGAAAGAGGATATACCACATCATTTTCTGATAAAAAAAATTGTTGTCTATTTCTCCATTTTTAATTTTTAATGCACAAACTTCTTTTGAATATTATCATAATATGATATTTAAATCAATTTAAACATATGCTAGATAAGTAATAATTTAGCATTTACATCAATATTTTATTCCAAAACGATATTAATGTTACATTTGACATCGGTTTGCAAGTTAAACTGATGAGTTTAGGTAGATTTGACATCAGTTACTTAAGACAAATGTTGTCTAATATTTAAGAAATGATGTCTATAATTCTCATTAACATCGGTTTGGTTTTTAATAAACGTTTTCTATTGTTTATTTTAACATCAATTGCTTGTTCAGTATAAGTTGTCTATTGTTGTCTTTGACATCGGTTTTCTTTTTTTAGCTGATGTAATAATATTAGAGTTTCAATCTTCATTGTTTAATAAACTTGAGATACCTGGAAGTTAAAAGAGACTATGTAATGTCTTCTTATCAAAATCTAAAATAAACGTAATGGAAGTTAATACAAAGATCAGAAATTTACACCTGCTGCAGCAATCTCAGAGTGGTGAGCTTTTCAAGTGAAGGGACTTATTGAGACAACTACACTTCTGGGACAGAGGAAGCTAAAGAAAGCTTTCCCTATAGTTTTGAGATTTTCATCAGCAAAGGTTGGAGTTGGGATGCAAGATCTGATGGATGGAACACATGCTCCGGTAAATGATATATATCTTTTACTTATGTAGTCATACATGCCATTATACCTTTTTCCACCTACACCCAGTATAATATATATATATATATAAGAAACAACAATCACCGAAAAAGAAACATGTGCAAAGAATACATAATATTCCCGTTGTCCCATTTCATTCTTTATGGATCATATACACACATACTTATTATCAAACACTTGGTTAAAACTAAAGTACTAAACCAAGACTTGTCGAGTACAGAAGCATACTTATTATCTCGCATGCATTATTAATTCAGCGTCTTTCCTGAAAAGCTCTCCTGCTAGTATAAATTCAGAATTCCAAAGAGATTCAATATCCAATGATTAGTACATCAACTAACTAAAACCAGGTGATGACAATATTTATAAATTTGTTATATCAATACATATTATGCTGCTTCATAACAAAATTAAATTAGCCCTGCCCCAAGCTAAACCCCTTACTTGAGAACCAATTACATTATATTTATCTATAGTTTCTTAGTTTCTAGAAGTAAACTATGCAGGAAACTGAGGTCTAATTTTTGTACTACTAAGTTCTGCAATGTCTGTAGATTTGATAAAGATTTTCACTAGTGAAACGACTCAACATATGAAACATCATTTATAAACTGAGTGTGCAACTTTAAATTTTGAAATAGCTGTATAATAAGCATTTTTCCAAGCCTGTTTGGTAGCTGCACATGACACATCCAGACTTGAGTTACCCCCCTTGCAATTCTGGGCACTTTAACTCTGAAAATTTTCTGCAATTTTGGGCTCTTAAGCTCTGAAAATTTCCTGCAATTCTGGTATAAACTCTAATTAAGAGCATATACTTTTTTTACAAGTTTTGTGGGGCCTGAGCTATCCTAATATCACCACTAGGATCTATATAATACCCTATCTGCATCACTGTGCTAGGGGCAGTGTCTCAATTCAACCAACAACATTATACATATGATTAATCATACTTTACTAAAGAGGGGTACATAAAATCAAGCACAAACATTAACAAAATCAAACTGATTCAAAGCCCATTTAAAAAGTTAGGGTTTCAATTCTCGATTAAAGCCCCAATCAAAATAATACAAGTATACAAGATCAAACACACACTAAAATCATTCAAAACCCCCAATTAAAAAGTTACGGTTTCAATCCCCAATTAAAAATTTCGTATTTAAGTAGATTACCAACTTAAAAATTAGCCTTGGAGACCTTTAAAACAGCTTTGAGCCTTCAACCTTCGATCTTCAGCTTTGACCTTCAGCCTTCGAGAATTCAAGCCTTCGAGCCTCTAGTTTGACAACACAAGTTTCGATCTATAGCTGTTCTTCATAGGTTTGTATTTGTTTGGCTTTGAACAGAGAACGGAGATGGCTTTCGGACAGAGATGGGTAACTAGGGTTCTTAGAGTACGTTTGTATCTGTTTGGTATATTTATGTTTTTCATTTTTAAGTTTTTAATATATTTTTGTTTTAAGTTTTTAACTGATAGGTATTGTTTTGTTTGTATTTGTCTTGTACAAAAGAGACGGAGTTAAAATTTTCTAAGGGGGAAATATTTCCAAAGGGGCGAATCTGTCAAGATTTCACAAAAGTGGTGTTTAAACTATGTTGGCAACCCAAACATGGTTTGATTTCACTATATTATTATAAATGATTTTATTAGCTTTGACTTCATGGGTAACCCTGACTTTGACTCTAAATTCAATTGTTGGAAACACTTCCCATTGGGGAGTTCATTGAAGGAATTGTGGAAGATACAAGATTTATGTAAAGAAGTATTGTCGGTAGGAGGACAAGTCATCTTATATTTATGATATGTGAATGTGATTTTGAATGCGCCATAGGTCGAGGACGCGCCCATGTTGGAGGCTATGAAAGTTTTGGAGGAGATGTATATATATAAGGAATGAAAGTAGGTGCATGTTCAATTCGATGGATTCTTATAATATGGTAGTGAAGGAGGTTGAGAAGACTAGAAATTATAGACAACCGATGTCAAATAATATGGTGGAAGATAGGAAGAAGGATGTAGTCAATGCAGTTTATACAGTATAACTTCCCAAAGGAAAACACTATACCCTGTAGGAGAGCCACGCTCTCAGGTTTTGATGTTAGGAGCACTTCCTAAGGAGAAAGCACTCGTTCTTATGGAAACTTATAGTAGTTCGATGATGGTGGGAGATGACGAAACACCTATGTTATGGTGGACTTTACATGTTGCTCATTACAATTGTAATTAAATTACGAGAAATTGTTTAAGCTTGAAAAAGAACCTTATTAATCGAATTATAAAACAAAATCCGATTATAACACCCAAAGATCAAAACCCTATTTATACTTAAAACCCCAATAGGATTTTAATACACAGAATAACTTCAATAACATTCCTTTATCAGTAATCAAAACTCAAACTTAGTCCTTAAAGCTTAGTCCAAACAGTTCGATTTCTAACAACAAACGGGCAGAGTTTTGACTAAAATGCTCAATTTTGATCAAACTAGCAAGCTATCAGCTCGTAAAAAGATTGACAGCAACTGAAAAGCAGGTGAAGGGATCAAAAAATGAAGGTATTTTAAGTGTTCATCAAAGGTCTTGCTAAGATCTGTACGTGTAAGTATATATGTATATATGACAGTAAATTAATAAGACAAAAAAAGATTTAATAGAATAAAAATATTTCGGTAAGACTTTTGAAAAAACTCGGTAAGACTTTTCAAACTTAAAAACTCAGTAAGACATTTTATATTTAAAATCTCGGTAAGACTTTTTCAAAATCTTGTCGAGCTTTTAATTTAAATATCTTTTCCTTTTTAAACTAAAACTCTTTTTATTGAAAAGTTTTTCTGAGCTTTTTGAATAAAATTCTTTCCGAAATAGAAAACAATATAACACTTAAATAACTTTACATATATAATAAATATATTAAAACAACAGATTATATATATAATCATTTATATAAAAACAAGACTAAATTATTAAAAGCATATAATAAAAAATTTACTAATATGAAATAATAATTAGAAAATTAAGACAATAATTTTCATATTAATGCTTGAAATACATAATTAATAAAACTAATAAACAAAAATAAGTATTTATGCTATATTTGAAATAATTATCTGTTAAGAGTATTAATTTATTCTCAAGATAATTTCTCCAAATATTCATAAGCCCTAGGATATTGTTGATTCGAACCTCATAAATTCTTTAAATGTTAACCTTTAATATTTATGAACTCAAATCAACTCCTAGCAATAAAAAATTGGCCATTATTTAACATCCCTAACTCACTAACCAATTTAGAGAAAGTGGATTCATCAAGTGGTTTCGTGAAGATTTCAGCACTTTGATCTTTTGTGGGTACAAAATGTAACACCACAGTTCCGTTCATGACATGCTCTCGGATAAAATTATATCTTATGTCAATGTGCTTGGTTCGAGAGTGTTGTACATGATTGTTGGAAATTGCTATAGCACTTGTGTTGTCGCGGAATATTAGAATTTTGGTCAACGCAAGTCCATAGACATTTAGCCGATTTCTTATCCATAAGATCTGTGCAAAACAGCTACCTGCCGCAATGTATTTTGCTTCGGCTATCGAGGTAGATACTGATTATTTTTTCTTGCTATACCAGGAGATCAGTTGACGCCCTAGAAAATGACAGCTTCCAGAAGTACTTTTCTTGTTCATCCTGCATAATCTGAGTCTGTATAACCTATTAGTTCAAAACCTATATCTTTAGGGTACCAAATTCCAAGATTTGGTGTACCCTTCAGATATTTAAAAATTCACTTAACGGCTCTAAGATGAGATTCCTTAGGATCAGACTGAAACCATGTACATAAGCATGTTGCAAACATTATATCAAGTCTACTTGTAGTTGGATATAATAATGAGCCTATCATGCCTCTGTAGCTTGTGATATCATCGTTTTTACTAGTTTCATCTTTTTCAAGTTTTGTGGCTGTTGACATTGGGGGTTTTACCGGTGAAGAATCTTCTAGATTGTACTTTGATTGGCAAATAAAAATCCCATCTTCCTTTTGCTTCATTTGCAGTCCAAGGAAGAATGACAGTTACCACATCATGCTCATCTCATATCTACTCTGCATTCACTTAGCAAATCTCTTGCACAAGTTTTCGTTATTAGAACCAAATATAATATCNCATTAACTTAGCAAATCTCTTGCACAAGTTTTCGTTAGTAGAACCAAATATAATATCATCAACATAAACTTGGACAAATATCATATCTTTATCATGCAATTTATAAAAGTGATTTTTATCTATGACACCTCTAATAAAACCGTTTTCAAGTAAAAACTCAGAGAGAGTGTCATACCATGTCATCGGTGCTTGCTTGAGACCATAGAGGTCTTTGAATATGAAATACCCAAAATCAGCAAACTCTAGATTTTCAAAGCCAGTGGGCTACTCCACATATACTTCATCTTCTAACTCTCCATTTAGAATGACACTCTTTACATCCATTTGATAAATTTTGAAATTGGAATGTGATGCGAATTCTAGAAATATTCTGATAGCTTCAAATCTTGCAACTGGTGAGTATGTGTCATCATAATCAATTCCCTCTTCCTAGAAGTAACCCTTTGCCACCATTCTAGCCTTGTTCCTTGTAACAATGTCATCACCGTCTAATTTGTTCCTGTATACCTATTTGGTGCAAATTATAGATCTGTCTTTTGGCCTAGATACCAGTGTCTATACTTCTTGTCTCTTAAACTGATTGAGCTCTTCTTGCATGGTAAGAACCCAATCTGGATCANTCTTCTTGCATGGCAAGAACCCAATCTGGATCAGTTAGAGCATCTTCAATTTTCTTTGGTTCTTCTTGAGATAGAAAAACTGAAAATAGACATTCATTCGAAGTTGCACTTCTAGTTCTAACCCCATCATCTGGATCACCTATGATCAATTCAAAAGGATGATCTCTGCTCTATATCATTTCCCTCGATAGGTTTGACCTTAATTACTCGCCTTGATATTCATTATGATGTTGTGTTCTGCTAGTATATACATCATCTCTCCCTGAGTTGCTGTTAGGATGACTTGTTGATCCACCACTGGCATTAGTAGTATCTACAATGTTTCCATTATTTCCACCACTGTTACCTGGATCATTATCATGTCATGTTGTAACCTCAGGTTCATCTTCATCATCGGAATATGAGTCTGGATGATTATCAAATTTTAATGACTCAACAGGATCTTTAGTTTGGATACTTGGGAGTTTAGTGTCATCAAATGTAACATTGACACTTTCTTTCACTTGGTGCTGATCAATTATGTACACCCTATATGCTATTCTTGAATAACCGACAAAAATAGCTTTGTGTGCCTTGGCCTCGAACTTTCCACGACGTTCATCTCCATCTTTCAGCATATAACAATTGGCTCCAAATACATGAAAGTACTTGAGAGTTTGTTTCTTGTCAGCCATTAATTCATAGGGATTTTTCATATGATCTTTATTGATTAGAGTTCGATTCTGGGTATAACATGTTGTATTTACTGCTTCAGCCCTAAAGTAGATAGGTAACCTTGATTCACTTAACATTTTTCTTGCAGCTTCAATCAGGGTTCGATTTTCCTTTCTACAACTCCATTCTATTGTGGAGTTCTTAGCGTTGAGTATTGTCTTATTATCCCCTTGTCTGAGCAAAAGTCATTCAGAATTTCATTCTTGAATTCTGTTTCATTGTCTAATCTTATTTCCTGGATTGGTAGCTTTGAATCTAACTCAATTAACTTGACGTGATCAATCACCAATTGTGTAGTTTCATCCTTATAGTGCATTAATAAAATCCATGTATATTTAGTGTAGTCATCCATAATCACTAAGGCATATTTCTTCTTTGACATTGACATAATATTAACTGGACGAAATAAATCCATATGTAACAGTTAAAGTGGTTCAATAATGTTTGTGATGTGTGTGCCTTTATGAGTTACTTTCTTTGACTTTTCTTTCTAACATGCCTCACACAATCCTTCTTTTGTAAATTCCATCGGAGGCAGTCCTCTCACCAAATCCCTCTTGACTAGAGAGTTTATTTTTCTAAAATTTAAATGTGAGAGTTTCTTGTGCCATAGCCAACTTTCTTCTAACGAAGCCTTTGACTAGAAACAATTTGCTTCATCTTCTATTCCTGAGTTGAGATCGGCTATGTAAAAGTTTCCTTTCCTTACTCCATATAAGGTTAGTTTGTCATCCTTAGTATGAGCTATTAAACACTTTTCCTTAATAAAGTTTACTTTGTATCCTTTATCACACAAGTGACTAACATTGAGAAGATTGTGTTTAGGTCCTTCCAGTGAAGAAATATTCTCAACCAGCATTTAACCTGCAATATCTCATAGTCATTCCTTTGCAGTTATCTCCAAAGGTGATGATTGGGCCAGCTCTTTCAACCACATCTAATAACGGGGCTCTATCTCCGGTCATATTTCTTGAAGATCCTTTATCCAGGATCCATACAACCCGGTTTACCTGTTTAACTCCCTGCAATTATCAAACAGATTAAATCTTTTTCGGAGCCCAAAATTGATTGGGCCCGGTATACTTAAAATATTTGTCAGCTTTGACAACAGATCTCTTCCAAACAACAGCAGCATCTACCTTGACTGTACTTACATTCCTATAAATAGTCTTAACAACTTTTTGTTTAGACTTCGGAACATATGTTTCCTTCTTGACGGGTGGAGGAATCGTAGTCTTGGATTTTGCAAATTTATTATTGACATGTTGTCTAGGTGTTATGTTGTTATCGTTAGCATGCATACTTTTAAAATAAGCAGACATAACATTAAAAACACATAACATACGGTTTACAACAGCACATGGTTTATGGCATACATCAATAATATGCATGTTATTCAAAACAATAGGTGTCTTAGCAGTTTCTACTTTAACTTTATCAACATTCTTAAAGTTTTCAGTAGAATGATATTTGTTATTACTATTCCTATTATTAACAAACTTACTAGGTTTGTTTAGATTTTTCTTCAAGTCTTTAGCACTTATACTAAGATTGGGTGAATCAGTAGTTCCCACATGTTTCATTGGTTTATTAGGTGCTCAGTTCTCTTTTTGGACATTAACTCTTTGTATGTCCCTAACTTGCTTCTCTCTTTTCTTTTCTTCTTCGAGGTTCTCTACATTCAAATTGTAATCAATTAATATAGAACTCTCAAGGATTGGTTCTGCTACAGGGGTTATGAAAAGAGATTTAAGTGTGTCCTTAACAATATGTGGAATACCCTTTCTACAACACTTTTTCTAAACGGGGTTATGTTGTTTGCCTTCCCTACAGATTCATTGTACTCAAAGCCTATCCCAATTTTATGTTTTATCTCTTGTTGGTCAAATTAGGTTTTTCACAATGTAAGATGAATTTTTATAGGCCAGACACTTCTTTTGTTCTTCAATTATTTGATTTCTGAGATAAGTTTCAACCTTAACATAATAACTGACTCTATTTATTTGAAAAGCTAAGTCCTCAGTCAATTTTTCATTTTTGTTATTTAACAGTTTTAAATCATCATTCTCATCAGTAAAAGCTTTATTTTAAAGAACTAGTTTCTTAACTTTATCTCTTGTATCATCTAGTTCTTTACCTATCAGTTTAAACATTTTGGGGCATGAAGGATCTGCCTCTTTTCCTTCTTGACGAGTTAGAGACAATGAACCTTCGGATGAAGCCATGAGAGTAAGATTTCCCAGCTCTTACTCATTATCGTTGTTTGAATCATCCCAGTTTTTGCCTTCTGCTAGATAAGACTTCCATTTATGCTTTTTTCACAAGTGCATCATACTTTTCTTTCAGCTCTTCATAAGATTCTCTCTTCTTTCCTTGATTCGGCTTCTTGCATTCTGTTGTAAAATGACCTAGCTCATTACAGTTGAAGCAATGAAACTTATTTCTATCAACCGATCCAGTCTTGCAGCCGCTTTTTGACACATCTGTTAGGAATATATTCATTTGATGATGTACAAAATACTAGAACAGAGTCTAACATAGATATATCTGTAATAGAATAAGTCTTTTTAGTCTTTGATCAAAGTAAATGTAAATCAGAGTCTAGTTAGTCCATGTACAGGTATCAAGAGTATTTGTACTCAGAAGATTTTCAGGAGAAATAAAGCCAGAGTCTGGAGTTCAATCAGAGTCTATAGACAATCAGAGTATATAGTTTGTCAGAGACTGTAGATCATCAGAGTCTTAAGGTTTTCAGAGTCTATAAAGCTGAAGATGAATTTGGAAGGTGATCATAATAATGGAAAGACTTCGAAGATAAAGGGAAACATATTGCAGATGTGCTATGGAAAGGAAGGAGAATTACATAAGGAAATTGTTAGCTAATAATTAGGAATTCTATTTCTATTGTAATTTGATTATCTATTATTAGTTGATAGGCAGCTCTCTATATAAATACTCTATGTAACCTAATTTATTTTGTTGAACTTTTGAGAGAGCATAGAGATAAAGAGAGTTTCTGTGAGAAACACCCAGTAGCTGCTAGGGTTTGTGTATACCCTAGGAGAGTTTGTATTTGATCATTAATAATACAAACAGAATTTATTCATACTTTGTGTTCAATCTTTGTTATTTGTTCAAAGCTTAAATACCTTGAGTTTGATTTTAAAACAGGCAAAAAGACAACAAATGTATTCAACCCCACTTCTACTTGTGTAACTGGGAAAACAATTGTTATTAGTGCCTAACGTTTAAAATCGATCAAAGATGTCTAGAAACAAAGATGGAAATTCTAAGATTCCTATTCTCAAAAGGAATGAGTACACCCGCTGGAAAGTTGAGATGTTTCACCATCTGGAGGCTACAAACCTTGACTATCTTTACAAGATTCATGATGAACCTTATGTGCCCTCGAGACTTGTTCCTTAAACCACTGTTGAAGGAAAAATTATTAGAGAGCACTTTGTTGACAAACCAAAGGCTAATTGGTCAAAGGAGGACAAAGAGAATGTCCTTAAGGAGGCAAAAGTCAAGAACATCCTCTCTAACAGTTTGGACTCTGTTCACACAAACTGTGTTATATCATGCAAAACTACTAAAGAGATGTGGACAAAACTTGAAGTGCATTGTGAAGGAACCAAGGATGTCAAGAAGAATGCAAGGTCTCTTATAATTCAGGAGTATGAGTATTTTGAAGCAAAAGCTGGAGAGACCATCATTGAGATGTATGTTAGGTTTACCAAACTCCTGAATGAGATGACTATACTTGGTAAAGTGTATGACTCTGAAGACACAAATACTAAGTTTCTAAGAGCTCTTCCTGAATAGTGGGACAACAAAACAACTATTATAAGGGAAGCCAGAGATTTGGATGAAATAACTCTAGAAGAATTATATGGCAAACTCAAGATATATGATTTAGAGATGCAACAGAGAAAGAACAATAAATCTATAAAAGCAAAATATGTGGCACTCTTAATGAAGTCTGAGAAAGAACAACATGAAGAACCTTCAAAAACTAGAATCAAAGAAAAAGGGCAAAACTGTTGTTGAGTCAGAGTCTACTGACACGGACTCTGATTTAGATGATGAGATTGATTTGAGTCAAATGATGGCTATGTTTATGAAGAATTTCAAAAGGATGAAATTCAATAAAAGAACTGAAAAATTTAGCAAGAGGCCAACATTCAGAAAGGATGATGAAAAAAGTTGAGAAAAGCATGAGCACCTTAATCAAGTTTGACAAGGCAAAAGTCAAGTGCTTTAATTGTGGAATATTAGGGCATTTTGCTAGTGAGTGTAGAAAAGCTAAAAATCAAGGCAAAGGAAAGGCACTCATCTCAATAGGAAAGGACTAGGCAGATTCAAGCTCAGAGGATGAAATAGATTATGAAAATCTAGCATTGATGGTTGTCTCCTCAGAAAAGTCAGAATCTCCCAAAGAACTCTCATCTCCTAAATCTCAGGTATCAATCTTTTCTGCTGAATCTTTACCTAATTTAAACTCTGATGTTATAAAGATTGTTCAAAGTGAAGTTAAAAAGTTAATGACTAATTCTAGATCACTCACAAATGACAATAATAGGTTAACAGAAGAAAACTTAATCTTAACAAGTAGGAATAACCACCTAGATTCTGAATTAATTCTTATGAAAGAATATAAAAAGGATTCCGAGAAGTATAAACACAACCATGCTGAAATCTTAAAGGCATATGATTATGTTAGAAAAGAACTAGAAGAAGAAATACTTAAGTTCAAAGTATGGACAGACTCTGGAAGAAAAGTTCAGGAAATTCTTAACAATTAAAATGTGTGTCAAACTACTGGTCTAGGCTATGACAACAGTCAAGGCAAAAGACCTATTGTTGAGAATGATAACAATGTAGAAGCTAGCCAAGTCAATAAGACTAAGGACAAGAGCACCTTCACTCTTGTTAAGTTTGTGATTTCTGAAGTTAAGACTGAGTTACCTAAAGAAATCACAAACTCATCTGTCAATAATCCCCATGCTGTTGATAAAAAGACAGATGAATCTGGAGAAAAGAAAGCTAAGAAAAACATAAATATAGGTTTCTTATCAAAGTCCAAGTTAAAGGAAAGGCTGGATAATTTACTAGAGTCTGGCAAAGCTAGGAGAAATATGAATGGCAAGGAAGGCATTAACAAAGCCAACAACTATAAAAAAAGATCTTAATGCTCCTAGAAAGAAATGTTACAGATATGGAAACCATAACCATATTTCTCTAGATTTTAAAACAAAGATTGAGAAGAAATCAAAGTCTAAATCCCCTCAAACTCTGACTAGTCACTATATTCCACAAAAACCCTATTATCACTGCGGTAGCATATTTCACTCTATTTATATGTGTAGGGATTATCATGATTTGTATTACAATTTTTATGAGCTAAAATCTTCTATTGATAAAAGTTGGTATGACACTGTCAAGACTCCACCAGAGTCAAAGGCAATAAAGAAAACAGGTAAATCTAAAGTAAAAAGTTATAAACCTGTTTCACCTAATGTTAGTAAGAAAGGATACAAAACTGTTTGGGTCCTCAAAACATCTAACTATTTGATATCTATATGCAGGGAACAAGGGCAAGGAAAATATCCCTAGTCCTGGATAGTGGATGCTCAAGACATATGACTGGAAAGAAATTCCTGCTTACAGACTTGGTGGAAATGGCTAGCCTAGAAGTATCTTTTGGAGATGGAAACAAAGGACAAGCACTGGGATATGGCAAGATTATACTCGGAAATGTCATCATTGAAGAAGTACCTTTAGTTGATGGCTTGAAACACAACTTGATTAGTATTAGTCAACTTGGAGATAAAGGTTACCATATTGGCTTTGACAACAAAGAATGTCTTGTGACTCATAAAGAAACAGGCAGTTTAGTTTTTTAAGGGTATAGACATAGTAACATATATTAAGCTAGCTTGGAGGATTGCACTCACAATGAAATTACATGTCTATATAGCAAGGCCTCAACTGAAGAAAATGTGAAATGGCACAAGAAATTGTCACACATCAACTTCAAAACACTCGATAAGTTAGTGAAACAGAGTCTTGTGAGAGGATTACCACAAGTTGATTTTGTTCAAGATGAACTTTGTGAAGCATGCCAACTTGGAAAACAAAGGAAAACATCTTTCAAGAGAAAAACAATAAAAACCCTTCTTGAACCCTTTTATCTATTATATTTTGATTTATTTGGTCCAGTAAATGTGATGTCAATTAACAAAAAGAAATATGATCTTGCCATTGTAGATGATTTTACAAGATTCACATGGATTTTCTTTTTGCACTCAAAGAATGAAACTTCACAACACATAATAGACCATGTCACTTTTTTGGAAACTAAATCAAAGAAGACTATAAGAATACTAAGGAGTGACAATGGTACTGAATTCAAGAATGCAGTCATAGATAAATACTGTACATCAAAGGGAATTACTCAACAATTTTCTGCACCAGGAACACCACAACAAAATGGAGTTGTGGAGAGAAAGAATAGAATACTCATAGAGGCAGCCAGGACAATGTTGGAAGAGTCTAAACTGCCAGTATATTTCTAGGCTATGGCAGTCAATACAACATGTTTCACTCAAAACTGTACCTTGATAAATATGCATGGAAAGACTCCCTATGAAATGGTGAAGGACAAGAAGCCAAGTGTGAAACACTTTCACATATTTGTGTGCAAATGCTTTATACTTAAAGTGCATCATGAAAATCTAAATAAATTTGAAGCAAAGATCTGCAGGATGAACCAGAGTCTACAACACTGGAATTTGATAATTTCAAAAGATATGAGATAAATGAAGATAATGAGGATGAAGAGCTCAAATCACTCCTGAATCAACACAAGAACCTCCACACTTTGAGGGGAAGCCAAAAAAATCAACTACAATCAACTCAAAGTCTGACATTTCAGGGTCTAGCCAGACAGAGTCTAGACAGATAGAATTAACTTCTTCAAAGTCTAACTCATCAGGGTCTGGATCAGAAAATTCTAAATCATTTACAGGTTCAAACAAATCAATGGGAGCCTCTTCATTTGAATATCATTCAAAAACAGAAATTATCAATGATTTAGGGGGAGCCTCAAGTTTCAGAACCAATCTTCCACCAGCAAGAAAATGGGTAAGGGATCACACTCTTGATTTAATAATTGGCGATCCTGAGAGTGGTGTGCAAACAAGAAAAGCCACCCAAAATGAATACATGTACAGTTGTTTTCTCTTAAAGAATGAACCAAAGAAAATTGAGGAAGCTTTGCAAGACCCTGATTGGATTATTTCAATGCAAGAAGAATTGAATGAATTTGAGAGAAAAAAGGTATGGAAGTTTGTTCCAAGACCTAGAAACAGGTCAATTGTTGGTGCCAAATGGGTACTCAGAAACAAAATTGATGAGAATGACAGTGTGTTAAGGAACAAAGCAAGGCTAGTTGCAAAATGATATTACTCACAAGAGGAAGGAATTGACTATGATGAAACCTTTGCACCAATAGCAAGATTGGAAGCCATCGGAATGTTTCTTGCATTTGTAGCTCATTCAAAATTCAAATTTTATCAGATGGATGTGAAGGGTGTCTTCGTGAATGAAAAATTAGAAGAAGAAGTCTATTTGAAGCAACCACTAGGATTTATTGATCCAAAATTTCCTGATCATGTTTACAGGTTAGACAAGGAACTATATAGATTGAAGCAAGCACCTAGAGCATGGTATGAAACTTTATCAAAATTTCTCCGTGAAAATGGTTTCATTAGAGGTACCATTGATAAAACTCTTTTCATCAGTTGTTAGGTAAGATAAGTGTTTCAGAAGGGGGGGTTGAATGTAACTTGATTAATTATATTTAATTCTTGCTAACAACACACAAGAATAATAATTAACAAGTTTTATGGTGCAAAAATAAAAAAACAGATAAGCAAGACAGTGTTTTTAAACTTAAAAAATAATTATATTATTTTTGTTTTGCTACAACTGACTAGAAAAGAATTTCAGCTTCGATAGATACAATAACAATGAATTTTCTAATGTTTCTATACTTGAGAGAAAATCTAGCTTAGTTGCATAAGAGAAAGTACTTATGAGATATGTGTATAAATACCGAAACACATATCTCACTTACATATGCATTTTCCCTTGTTCCTAGAACAAAGCTTGAAATAGAAATTGTTCTTTTTCCATACAAATTTGTCTCCATTCCATTTATAGATAAAGAAACTCTGAGATATGCAGAAACCATTGACTCTTCGAGCACGCTTTAACTTTTACTTGTCTTCTCTCAAGTTACAGTAGTAGACTTGAAAGACTCGACAGACATGTCCAAATCATTTGTGAACCAGACCAGTGCACTAAGCGTCAGCATAAAGATAAAAGAATTGTCTTGATTAATCAGGAGAAAATCAGTTGATCAAGCCAGAAGAGTGAAAACCAAGTAGTAATTACTTCCAGAATTCAAGAAATATGTTAAGGCAAGTAATACTACATTTGGTGGTGTCTACACAGTTGAAACATTGTGTGAAGCGCAACAAACTTCACTTAGGCGTAACAAATCAAGTTGAAAGCTCAAAGAAGACTAAGTGAAGTATTTGTGGCGTCTTCACAAGGAAATGGGAGTCCAGGCGCAACAAAACAATATAGGCATAACATAACATAGTTAAGGCGCAATAAACTTATTGGAAGGTTTTGTGGAGCCTACACACTACAACAAGTGTGCAGGCGCAACAAAATATAAAAAGGGGCAACAAAACACTTGTAGAATGTTTCTAAGCATTTAGTGGCGCATATACAAGGAATTCACTGTATAGGCATAACTAACTTGATCTAGTGGCGCAACAAAGGTTATTTGGTGCAACAAACACATCCAAGGTGCAACAAACATTTTTGTGGCGCCTACACACCACTCACCATGTACAAGGCGCAACAAAGGACTTCACATTGTTGGAAATCAATTTCCAAAAAGCCTACAGAATATATATGGATGAAAATCAATATGGACAGTAAGGAATTTATTCATCTTCAGCACAAAGACATACAGACGGGAGCTCCATTAAAGCTAAACATTAAACTTACCCAACTGTATTTATGTTATAACATTTATTGAACCCATTGAAGCTAATCATACTGATTAGAAGTGTAGCACTCAGGGATTTAATAATATATCTTTATTTCCCCGAATATTTGATTTTCATTAACTGCCATTTTCATATCTCAAGAACACAAACACGTATTCAGCAATTAAACGAAAAATCTACCATATCATATTCAACCCCCCCTTCTATGATGATTTTTGACCTAACAATTGGTATTAGAACTTGTTGATTGAAGTTACAAATCAAGATCCAAAAATAANTCTAGTGGCACTTTGTACTGAATCTTCAACACTTCTGAAACCCTGAAAGTCTTTACACATTATTATTCACTGAGGATTGAACATATTAATGAACTTCTTTCAGTGACCTGTAGTAGACTTCAAAACTTCTTCTAATGTCTTGATTCACTGTATCTGCCTTGACTTCATTTCTTCCTGATTTCTGTGNGGTATTAGAACTTGTTGATTGAAGTTACAAATCAAGATCCAAAAATAATTTTATGAAAAAGTGCATTTTTAGATCTAGAAAATTTTATATTGAAATTTCTTTAATTTTAAAGAAAATTCAATATTCGATTTTTTTTAATACACTAATTTTAAAAAGCTATCAATCATCAAGAATTCGAACAAAAAATTTATTTCACGAAATTCAATTTTTATTCGAATCNGTAGGCGTAGTATTATTTACCTTTCTTGTTCTAGTGTTAAGTTATCACGATTACTATTAATACAGCTTCGTAATCTCACCAACAATCTCCCCCAATTTGATTGTTAAACTTAGCAAACAAATCCCATAGGGAGGATAACTCAACTAACAACTAGAAAAAGTAATCGTCCGAGACTTGTAAATAATGCTACTGGTTTTTCTGGATCCAATACTGCATTTCCAGATTTCTTGTGTAACTGAAATGAAAGATGTTTGTTCTNAAAAACTTAGTAGCATCAAAATCCCAGCCTTTGATAAAAATGAAAACATTTTATGGAAGAAGAATGTTAGGTCCCAAAGTATCGTAGAAGGGGGGGGGGTTGAATACGATACTCACAATAATTTAAATTCTTTTCGGAATTTGCTGATAATTAAATTATTGCTTCAGAGTGGGTTTGGCAATTTGTAGTGTTTAGGTGATNTCAATAGAACATAGAACATAGCTCAAATAATGTTCTCCCCCTAAGAATGTGATTATTCTTCTTTCTCTTCTTCTCCCTTTAGATAATCAATGAAAGTGTCAATTCTTTTATGTTCTTCCCACTTGGCTGAGGAATCCTCTTCTGACAACTCCTTTCAAGTATAGGATACAGTTTCTTGATTCTCCCATATTT
>QRFB01000474.1:67316-93212 GCA_008931105.1 Oenanthe javanica | reverse complement strand
TTTAACAGTTAGAGTTGAGTTGCCATCTAATTATTATAAATAGGCCTAGTCATATGCCTTTCACTTGTCCTATCTTGACTTCTTTTCTTTGAATCTTCTTGTAGTAGGCACTTAAAATCTTCTGTATCTTCTAAACTCTTTTGAAATATTACTCCTTTATTTTACACCGACGCTTGAACATATTAATATACTTTTTTCAGTGTTGAGTAATAATCTTGTCAGACTTCTTCTGATATTCTGATTTTTCGTATCTAGTTGACATTCTTCGTCTCGATTCCTTATTCCATATTTATTATTTACTTCGTTTTCTTATCTGAGTTGAGTTGTCATCTACTTATTACAAATAGGACTAGTCATATGACTTTCAGTTATCTACTAAAGAGACAAAGAAATATAGAAATATATACTTTGGAGGAGTAGAATTTACAATAAAAGCATATTTTCAAAGAAATATAGATACACCGTTACATATATATATATATATATATATATATATATATTAGATGACAGAATACTAGTGAATATACAAGATGCATTAATATCAGTAATAAAGGGATATTTAATCTATCAAAAACTAAAGTTTACAGTACAACTACATTTTAGTATATCACTAAAAGATGAACATAAAGAATTAGCTTTAACCCTATACTATAAATTAGATGGAATACAAATGCCACTTAGAAGTAAAGTTATTAGTATTGAAACAAAAATGATATATGCACTAACAGGAAATCATCATGTAACTAAATAACATGAATCAAGTATTTTAGTACCAAAAATATATCAAGATATCTTAGAACAAATAGAACATAAGGAAAATTCAAAAATAACAATACCAGAAGAAATATATATAGATTTTAACAATAGAACATTGACAACCCCTAATAAACTAACACCAAGAATAAAAGGATCAAGACTAAGTTTTAGAAAAGAACCTACTATGATAAGACAATATAGTTTACCAAGAATAATAAATATACCAAGACAGTATAATTACCTTAGAGAAATAAACTTAATAGATATAAATATGGATAGATTAAAGATAAAAGTAATAATATTTGAAGGAATGATAACAAAAGAATGTATTACTGAAATAAATACTGGAGCTATTAAAAGTTTTATACATGTAAGTAAAAATGATGAAAATAACTGTAACAAAATAGAACCCCAAACTTATAATTATCCTGAAAATGAAAGAGAAATAATAATTATTAAAAGCATTAATTTAAGATTTAAAATACAAGACTTAGAATATAATACAAATATAGGAGTAATAGAATATGATAGTTCTAATGAATTATTACTAGGAAGTGATTTCTTAACAATGATAAATTATAAAATATAATAAGGGAATTGAAATAATAGATCAAAATAAAGTCAGATTTATAGAAAAAAATATGAATATTCAAGAAAAACTAGAGAAGAAGAAACAAAAATTACAAAAGATAAAAGATTCCTTACAAGAAGGAATATATTTACAGATAAAATATTTAGAATATTGTGAAAAGGAAATAAAATTAGAAGAAGATATAAAACAATTAGAGGAAATAAAGAATAATAAGAGTGGAAAAATATGGAAAAATATGGGAAATTGATGGATAAAAAGAATATCTAAAAATGAGTAATAGTAACGAAAAAATACAAGCCCTATGAGAAGAAATAATAATAAAAGAGAAAATAAATATTTTAACAATAAAAATGAATGAAATACAAAAAGAGCAAATCCAACTAAGACGGATAATAAGAGAAGAATTAACGAATCTATGTAATATATATGAAATACCAACATTTAAAATAATATTAGAAAAATTAACAAAATTAGAAGAAGAAAAGGTAAGGAATAAACAAATAATAACAGAGGAAGAAGATACTTAACAACCAAAAATAGTACATGTATATGCTTGGAAAAGAACTAAAGAACCTATTATGGTAGATATTAGTAAAATGAAACCTAATATACCAGAATCTGTAGATAAAGTATTAGAAGAATTATTATCATTGCATAAAAAAGGAAAGTTTTAATGGATAAAAAAGAGCACAATGTAATAAAATTTCTTAAAAATCATGGAAAATAAATAATAGAAAAAGATATAAATATGAATCTATAAAAAACCCTAAAGAAAATACAGATAATATTGAAAAGATAGAATATTTATAATTAAAATTAGAAATACAGAAATAGGAAATAATAGAATTAAAATTAATCAATTATAAACTCAAATTCAATACCAATGAATAATGGTATGAAAAGTACAAAAGATATAAAGATAAATATAAAAATACGAAAAAGGAATTGAAAGAAGCAAAAAAAAGAAATTAAAACAATTAAAGAAGAACTACAAGAAACTAATACAAGACTAGATATACTATAAGAAAAAATAAAAAAAGTTAAAGAATAAAGAAAAAGAAACAAATAGTAATGGTAACTCAGATAGTTCTAGCAGTAGTAAAAATTCTAGATCTAATCAAGAAAGAGTAAATTTTATAGAAGAATCAGAAGTTGAAGAAAATTTAGATATTGAAGAAGAAAATAATCAAATAATTCAAGTTTTGAGAAAAATAAATTATGTAAATGCAATTATAAAAGAAGAATCAGGAAGTGAAGAAGAAATAGGAACTGATATGGAAACAGAAGACCTAATAAATGAAGAAGTAAATAATTATCCACAAGAAAATCTAATAGACCCAAATCTAGATGCAATGATAAAAAATAATAATAAGATACCTAAACATATTCCAATAGGACAACAAGCAGAATTTAAAGAATTTGTAGGATCAATGTCACAAGGAGTGGTTTAGATAATGTATATGAAGAACAAGAAATTAATAAAAGAATTACTGATTGGAATCTTAGAACTTATATAGCTTTAATGAATTCTCCACATACTAATAATTTAGATTACACTTATGATTTAATATCTAAAACATTAATAGAAAAATTAGCATTCTGGATAGAATCTATAGCATATCAACTAAAAACAGATGTAACGCGTAATGCAGGAGACTGAAAATCTATGTTACAAATATTTGATATGATATTAAAAAGAGAATTCCTAGGAGAACTATGGATAGTAGCTAGAGATCAAGTATTAATAGAAAGAAAAATAGAAATAATAATGAATTTAAATAATATGAAGTGTTGTAAAATAAATAAATTACCTAAATATACTATAATTTTTATTAAAAAAAAATAGGAAACTAGATTTCAACCAGAAGAAAGTCTATTATATCAACAATTATATTATGATCATTTACCTGTCCCATATAATAATGAGATAACTAAAAAATATAATAAATTAGAACCAAGAAAAAATACCTTAGGAGAAAGGATAAGAGTATTAAGAGGATATCTTATGAGAAAATGTGAAGAATATAGAATACAACAAAAGGTCAAGAAAGATAAAAAAAAATAGGATTAAGAGAAATATGTGGTTTTATGGAAAGAAGATTAGTATTTGGATGTGATAAAAAAGAATCAAAAGATCTTGTAAAAAATATAAGAAAAAATATAACAGAAGGTTTGAAAACCAGAAAAGTTTCAATAAAAATTATAATCCATATTATAACAAATATAAAAAGAAAAAATTCAAAAAATTCAAAAATACTTTTGATACTGGAAGAAGATTTAAGAATAAAAGAAAATTTAGAAGAAAACCATATAACAAAAGAAAATTAAGTGAATATACATGTTGGAATTGTAACGAAAAGGACATTATGCTAATAAATGCAATAAATTAAAAGAAAAAGGAGTAATATACATCAATACATCACAATTTATAATGAATCTAGAACAAATAAAGGAATATAATAATAAATGGTATAAATATGAAGAATTTTATGTAAGTCAAACAGATAATAAAAGTGAATCAGAATATGAAAGGGATATAAGATATACACATAATAGTAAATCAGCATATGAGAAAATAGAAGAATTATCAAGTGAAAATAATTCAGAATAATGATAGCTATTTATATCGAAGCCTATGTAGAATATAAACCTAAAAGATTAATAAAACAAAAAATATTTATACATAGTAGAGCATATTTATGTTTAACCAAAAAAGGAGTATTAATACAACATAAATAAAAGAAATCTAATATTTATAAAACAAGAGTAACCGGGTTTAATGAACAAATAAAAAAAAAATTAGATACAATAACAGAAAATATGAGAATAGTACTAAATAAGACAATATTTAAATAACATTGATATATCATTAAAATAAAATGAAACAACTAATATTATTAGGAAATAACTTTTTAGATCATTTTAAAACTCAAGTAGTTACTTATGACACTTTAAGTTTGCAAACATCTGGTAATAAATGGATAATACTAATAAAAATACTACCTATAAATATAACTAGAGTAAATAAAATATTGGTTAATAGAAACAATAATTTAGAAGAATTAATTAAAAAATATCTTGATTTATTAAAACCAAACTTTGGAGAAAATCTGGTACAACTATGGGATAAAGAGAATATATATGCTGAAATAAAATTGATAAACTCTAATGATATAGTAAGATCTAAATCCATTAGATACAGTCCTACAGACCAAAAAGAATTTGAAAATCAAATAAATGAATTATTAAATTTAAAATTAATAAAAGATAGTAAAAACTCACATAGTAGTTCAGCCTTTTTAGTAAGAAAACATAGTGAACAAAAAAGAGGAAAAGCTAGAATGGTAATAAATTATAGAGAATTAAATAAAAAGACAATATTTGATGGATAATTTCTACCTTATAAAAGAAATCTTATAAATAGATTAGGAAATAAGAAATGGTTTAGTAAATTTGATTATAAAAGTGGATTTTGGCAAATAAAATTAATAAAAAATTCTAGACCATTAACAACATGCAGTGCCCCTCAATGATATTATGAATGGATAGTATTACCCTTTGGATTTAAAAATGCACCATAAATATTTCAAAGAATGATGGATCAAGTATTCAGAAAATTAAAAAAAAATTGTATAATATATGTAGATAACATATTATTATATAGTGAGAATCTAGAACTACATATAAATCATTTAGAACAATTTATAAAATTGATAAAACAACATGGAATATTTCTTGTTGAAAAAAAATCTGAAATCTTTAAAAATAAAATAGAATATTTAGGATATATTATAGATAAAGATGGGTTATAATTACAAAATCATATTGTATCAAAAATACAAAACTTTAAAGATAATTTAGAAAATAAGAAAGAAATACAACAATTCCTAGGAATAATTAATTATGTACCAGATCATATAAAAGATTTACCACAATTAAGAAAACCTTTACAAGAATTAACAAAAAATAAGACTTTTGAATGGAAAGAAGAACATGATAAAATTATTAAATTACTTAAAGAAAGAGTAATTAATTTACCAAAACATAGAATACCTATAGAAACAGACTAATTAGAACTTTTTACTAATGCAAGTGATATAGGCTGAGGAGCAGTTCTTATAGCATATGAACATAGTGATATAGACAAAGAAAAACTTCTTATATGTGGATATAGAGGAGGAACATGGAAACAAATTAAAAGAATTATCATATTAATGAAAACGAATTATTAGCAGTAAAATTTGGGATTAAGAAATTTCATTACCATTTATTACCGGTAAAGTTTATAGTAAGAACTGATAATATCCAAGTAAAAACTTTTATTACTAATAAAATAAATTTGTTACCCGAATTAAATAAAAGAAGAAAATGACAGTCTTTTTTCTATTCTTATGAATTTATTGTTAAAAATATATCTGGTACTAAAAATGTTTTAGCTGCTTATAGGTACAAATATGACAACTAACAATTTTGATGAGTATATCATAAATATTACTCTTATCATTACAAAAAACTATGAGAAAATTGCTCAATTACACAGAGAAATAGAAACCACAGTACAAGAAAATACACACCACTTGAAATAATTAGCAGATGCTATCAAAGACAAATAAACAGTGAAAACCCTATAAAACCCAGTTACATCATCTACAAAATTACAGACTTTTACATCCAAGCTTGCAACCTTTCCATCACAAAACACTTCAGTACATATAACACCTTCTATTACTATGAGTGACAAACTCAAATATTCACCTGAAACCATAACAACCTATGAGAAAATTATCAAATTTTATGATTATAAGTCTAATACTGAGATATTAAGAAGTTCAAAGATCAGTAAATATCCGAGGTATTTGTGTAGTGAAAATGCAAATCCAGAAATGGTTGAAAAATTATTTACATATGGATTTATTGACAAAATCATAGTAACTGATACTCGGTACAGTATTTCAAAATTGCCAAAATTGATAGTAGAATCTACTAGAGCTATGATAGAATCTTTTGACAAAAGAGTATATGGAATCCAGATATTTGATGCCTCTACCGATCTAGTTGGTAAACCTATAGTAATATGTCAATTATTTAAGACAGGGAGAAATGTATTATAAATGGAGACCAAGGAGATTTAAAGCTAGTAGCACCATGCACTATGGAAAAATTTCAAGAATGGATGTGTACCAAAAGAATAATCAGATTATTGACCCTAAAAGGAAAAATTGAAGATATGTTGAGAGCCAAAAAAGCTAATATCATTGTAACATGTAAAGTAGTAGAAGTTGAAGAGATTATCACATTATATTATGACAATGAGACAGTGACACAAAATACTTCAGAACTTGAAAGAATGTATGATAGAATTGTTAATTTACAGAATACCCATGCAAAAACAACTATAGAACAATATCATGGATTAGCAGGTCAAAGAAAAAGACCAGTGATCAAGACCACTAATATTACAAATAATACTGATATCAAAGTGGTAAAAGGACAAGGATCTTCTGATCCCTTCAACTAAAACTCAAATGTAATCTTACTAAAAAAAGGTTCATAATACTATAATATGGATCAAATGTAGTCTAATCTACAGATCCTTGATATTATTATAAAGACATATCACATGAAAACTTTGAAGAATATGGAAAAGATGCACATGGAAACTTTGAGGCAAGTGACAAGTGGTCGACAAAGAATAAAGATGCTTTGAAGTGTAAAGGAGCAGAAGTTGAAGAGATTATCACATTATATTATGACAATGAGACAGTGACACAAAATACTTCAGAACTTGAAAGAATGTATGATAGAATTGTTAATTTACAGAATACCCATGCAAAAACAACTATAGAACAATATCATGGATTAGCAGGTCAAAGAAAAAGACCAGTGATCAAGACCACTAATATTACAAATAATACTGATATCAAAGTGGTAAAAGGAGAAGGATCTTCTGATCCCTTCAACTAAAACTCAAATGTAATCTTACTACAAAAAGTTCATAATACTATAATACGGATCAAATGTAGTCTAATCTACAGATCTTTGATATTATTATAAAGGCATATCACATGAAAGCTTTGAAGAATATGGAAAAGATGCACATGGAAACTTTGAGGCAAGTGACAAGTGGTCGATAAAGAATAAAGATGCTTTGAAGATAAGAAGATGAGAAGACTTAAAGCAAAAGAAAATGACAAAGGATCATGACAGATAAAGAATAAAGCAGCTGTGAAGATAAGAAGACTTAAAGAAAAAGAAAAAGGAGGATGGTAGAAATAAAATAATATAACTTTAAATTCAGAGAAGGGAATAATGTAACTAGGAGGATTTCTATATAAGGAACCTCATTGTAACACAAAGGATATCGAAAACATTCTGCAATAAACTTTAAGTTTGAAAATTCAGCTAAGAAAATATCATGAAATCAGAAATATTACTCTACTAAAATTATATTTAGCATTTGTTAGTTCTAAAGTATTATTAAGTATAAGTATTTCGGAGGATATCTGATGCACTCCCAGAAGTCAGGTCATATCCCAAGGAAGAGAGTAAGGAGTCAGGGAAGGTTGAGAGATACGGTGATCTGAAATACAATTAATAGGTAATACACTGAACTAATGCTTACTATTTATAATATTGGTAAAATAATTATTTTTGTACTCATGATATTAGTATTAGTTAGAAATTATAGATATCTTAAAATTCATAATGAACACCATTTTATATGTCTGTTTATATATAATATCATCTATATTCCTTCCCTTTTCAGGGTTAATAAATGATGAGATTCCCTATTAAATATTAAATAAACCCCTGCCCGAAATTGGGGCATAGGATAGTCAACCCGATAAATAAATAAAAATGTACTTTCTTTATTTTAAAATTATTGTCATGTTTTTACTTTTATTAATCAAATTGATTGTTTTTTGACCAAAAATTATATATAATATATGATATATAATTAATAAAAAATTAAAAATTATATCAATAGAAAATATATTTAATAAACTTTAAAATATATTTTTTAATTTTAAAAAATATAAAAATAATTTTTAATTTACGATCAAAATTGAATGAATTTCAAAACGGAGAGTATCATAAAGGTAATGGAGTATAGATAGAAGCGACGACAAATTACCAAGAAAGAAGGCCACAGAACCGGCCGTGACAAAACGTTTGTCTGTACATAACTCAAAGTACAACAAAAATCATTAAAGTAAGCTTAAGCGTTCATCAACCAAACTGATCAAAATGGCAAGTAATTCCTGCAGTATCCCAANCTTTTTTAAATTTGAATTGAATTGGATAGTTAAAGATTGATTTGAGTTGAAATTTTGGTAACAGAGAGACACTTATTAAGTACGCCAAAGCGGTACATGAGCTGTTCATAGAGATTAGTGAGAAATTGGCTGATGGATTGGGAATATCTAGTTTTACAATTGAGGGATGGCCTTTCCAATTTAGGATAAATAAATATAATTTTGATCAAGAAACTGTTGGGTCCTCTGGAGTACAAATACACACCGATTCGGGGTTTCTTACCATACTTCAGGATGATGAAGGTGTTGGTGGGCTAGAGGTCATGGACATGTCAGGAGCTTTTGTGCCTGTGGATCCTTGGCCAAGTACTCTTGTTGTCAATCTTGGAGATATTGCTACAGTGAGTAATTCAATTATGCACATTGTTACATGCTTTGATGCTATTTAATGTGAACCAATTTCTTACTGTCGACCACTCTCCTTAGGCACATATATGTCAGAATTCTATATTCTTGTAAGAACTTAGTAAAGAGAATGTTCTATTATGTGATATGGAGCCCTGTGCATTGAGTGAAAAATTCATTTGTTTGAAGTCTTTTTGATTATTATACTAAAAATTAATGAGTGTGTATAAAAGATGCTATGAAACAATGACTACCATAGTACCATCTGCTTGCTAACTCTTATTTGGTTTGCTGGAATATACTTCGTTTCGAATGTGTGGGAAGAATATGTGAAATTCAGGGTCATGTAATCATGTTGTTCAATAGAATATCTGGACTCGATGAGATCTATCATTCAAGGTACACATGCTCTTCTCTATAAACAGGGAAGGGGTAAAGAAAAACTTAAAAAGGATCATATACTTAACTAATTATACAGATTATGGGCAACCTTTATATTAAGTTATTGCATTTTTGTTTTGCTATTTTCAGATTACTCTCTGAGTAGAATATTTTGTAATTTCTTGTTGTGATAAGGCTTGGAGTAACGGAAGACTACGCACTGTAAAGCATCGAGTGCAATGCAAGGAAGCAAGTTTAAGGTATTCGATTGCTGCATTTCTGTTAGGACCTAAGGAAGCAGTTGAACCTCCAGTAGAACTAGTGGATGCTGCACATCCTCGTTTGTATGCACCTTTTACATTCCAAGATTACAGAAAGCTTCGACTCTCAACAAAGCTGCAGGCTGGTGAAGCCCTTGATCTTTTACTCATTGACTCTTAAAGTAATGATTAAACATGGAAGTAACTATACTATTAGATAGAACAAACGCTCTCTCCTAAATGTTATCCAATCCGTTCTATTACTCGGGTCAATTCAGTTATGTGTGTTTATAGTACAAATATGATACGAAACTGTATTACTCGGGTCAATCCGTTCTATTATAAGTTGTCATTTCTGAGTAATTAAAATTTTTAACTTCAAATTTTTTCCTCAATGTATTCTAATACTTCTCAGCTATCTAGAAAAAGAGTTCATAAGGGTGTGCGAAATCGAGATCTGACACTTATACATTAAAAAAATGTATATATTTTTTAATTTATAAGAAGTTTATACGAAAAATGTAAGTTGCATATGATTTAAGTAATGCTACAAGTCAGAAATTTGTTCCCAAAATATTTTCTAAAATATCACATGTTATGTTCTCGTTAACTTCAACTTAATTAATAATAATCGACCCATGCATTCACATAAATTTCAATGATTAAAACATTTTATAATAACACAAAATCACATTTTTTAGGATCAAATTTGGGACATATAGAATTACTCAAATGCTACCATAAATATATATCATACAACTTAGATTTTTAAGAAAAATTTCAGGTTTTTAAGTAAGCGGAAAATTGTAAGTCTTTATATTAAATGAAAAATAGCATTTAAATGGAAAAAAATAAAACCTAACGTATTTATTTTAGTCGGATATGTAATGGGATAATTTTCTCAATTTGATTTGAGTAATTATTAAAGTTCAATAATATAATTTAGATATTTAATCAGGAACTAGTACATATTAATAATTATTAATATATATATGAAATATTTTCTATAAAATTATAGTAGTACTAGACACAAAAACACATACTATAAAATATATATTTAATAAAATTAAATTAATGAATATATGTTGAATGATACAGTACACAACATTGTGTCGAACATATTAACATTATAATAAACAAGTTTATAAATTTAAATAAATTTATATTTTATGTTATATTTTTATTAACATTCAATACAAAATTTTATACTGTTAGGAATTTATGTTAATGCACATAGTATATTTTCTTATTTTATATAAATTTATTAACAATTAGCGTTATAATAAATTAAATAAAAGAGTTATTTTTGTTAAAAATTATGTAGTTTTGATGATAAAATAAACACTTGGGATCATGATATTGTAATTCAAAATTTTAGCTGCTTAATGAATATATGTTCTATAAATATTCATTGAAGGATGATTAATTACCGTAGTCGATGGATGTCAAAACAAAATTAAGATTTAGTGAAGAGATGAAGACATATCGATGGATATATCGTTTGATAAAATATCATTGACATATATCATATCGGTGTAAAGATCATTCGACTAATAAATTTAACAACTAATTATTAATTCATAAAAACAATTCAAAGAAAGAAAGAAACAAAAGAGTTTCAGAAATTTTTGTCGGGGAACAACTAGAACACAGTCAAAATGCCATCAATTACAATAATAGTACCTTAGATTCTAGCATTGATTGTCATTAATTCCTCCTCCAAATGTCATCAATTACGATACACTTTTTCAATGATTATTGTGTGATAGATGTTTTGATTTTTATTCTGAAAATGAGAATTGATAATGTGTGAGAGAGTGACGAGCAATTGATCCATTTAAAATTAGAAACCAGATCGAGACTAATCTCAACAACTATTTATAACTTTATAATTGATCCGTTTGTATTAACAATCACTATTCATCCTCTCTCTCTATATATAACCCAACACAATAGCAAATTAAGCCAATAAGCTGCAAAATTATAAATATACCTTTGTTTATAAAATACTTTCTCCGTCTCATTTTACCTATCACTTTTATAAAAATTATGCATATTAATTTTTAATATAAAAATTAATTTTCATTTGTATCCATATTAATTAAATTAATTGAGATAGTTTCAATTCATAATTTGAATGATAACTATATTATATTAATTACTAATATTAGTATCAATATTTTAATTAAATAGTTATTTTGAAAATTTAACTATAAAATTGCATTCAAAATAGATGGTAGACATGTATTAGAACAGCTCCAACCTTCACCTCTCTTTAGCTATAATTGTACCACCTATACAATATTAGGTAACCATACAAAAAAACCCAACTCCAACCATCACACTCCTAAAATATAATAAAATAATGATTACCTAAAATGTAGGAAATCAAAAAGTTGTTTTACTCCAATGATATTCCTTATAATTGTTCCTTATAATTTAAAAAATAATATTTATTCAATATTTTAGGTAATAAAGGTAAGAAGTGTGATGATTGAAGTAAATATATATTGAATTATAGGGTATGAAAGATAATGTGACATTATAGGGATGTATATGATGCATCCCCTGTGTAGGAAAGTTCTTTCTCTCACTTATAATTTTTTGGTAAGAACTTAAATGGTTGGAGTAGAATTTATTTTTTCTAAATCCCTGTAATGATCCATGTGGCACTAAGAGATCCTCTAACCAAATTTATTTCCCTCTTATGTCACACCATCTTTTTTTTGCCTACAATGCAACATATATATACTCCAACGATTACACTCATTATTTATATTAACTAAAATATTAAAAAAATATTATTTTTAAATTATAGGGAACAATTATAGAGAATACTTTCCCTATACTTTAGATAAGTGACTACTAATTTGGGACGAAAGGAGAAACAAAAATGTAATTATTTTTTAATTAATGCTAAAAATAAAAGAATTTATGCTATTTTAAGGAATTGAACCTTTAATCTCATGTAACAAATTAAAGGTTAAAACCAATGAGTTGAATGAGTTTTTAATTTTATTTTTAAAATTTTATTACATATGTCATGCAACAAGCATATATTTATTTATTTATTTATTTTAACTTGTAAGTAAATTTAATGATGATTCATATTAATTACCTAACTTGATAGTTGTTTACAAAATAAAGATCTACTCAAGAAATATTTTTTCACGCCTTTCCAAAAATAAAAAAGTCATAAATATTTTTAAATTGACCTACTATTACTATTGATAAATTCGAAAATACATATATGACAACTATATTAATATTATAAAAAAAATTCATAAAAGCAACTTCTATCTATATATACTTGATATGTGCTGAAAATTATCCAAGATAAATAATTCATGTTATGTTAATTAAACCTAATCCTTTATATATATAATAGGAGTACAAGAAGATGTAGTGACTCATTTTATTCTAAAAAAAAGTTTGAGTCATTTTATTAAGTGAAATGGCTATTATAACCTCTGATTAATGTTAAAAATTAATGTTATTCATACTATTATACTCCCTCCATTCCTTAATATTAGTCTCGTTTGAAGAAAAAATTGTCCGATAATAATTATTTATTTCTACTTTCAATATAAAAAAAATTCAAATTTACCTTTTTTTTATCATTTCCAATATAAAACTTTCTTTATTTAGTATAATATAGTCATAATAAATATGATACACACAAAAAATTATTATACAACTAACTTTTCTTAATATGCGTTATTTTTCTAAAAGAGACTGTTAATATGGGATGAAGGGTGTATTAGTTATCTGAATTGAATACATGAACTCTTGATATTAAATGACTTTAATACAACTACAAATCATATATGATTTTATTTTATAATCCCTTATTATTATGCAATGATAATTATTATTTATAATAAAATAATTATGTTACTCATGTCTCTTGTATAATATAAAAAATTTATATTTATTGATGCATATAATTATATGTTATTAACTCATTTATTCAAATTTTGTATTTTAACTCCGGACATCGTATTTTGATATAATTTATTTATGAGAAAGTAATTTTTGTAGAAAAAGTAATTATATTTCAAGTATTAAAAAATTATATATATACAAAATTGAGTTTTTGATCTCTTATTTGTTAATTTAGGTATATTCTAAATCAACAAAAATATAGAATTAGATTAATAAATAAAAAATTTAAAATAATTAAATAAAAATTATAATTAAAATAGAAAATATATATATAAAAAATTTAAACTAGTCCCGTGCCTCGCACGGGCTTTTATGCTAATTTGGTCCCATAAGGGAGCCCAATTAATGAGACCAAAAGACTTAATTAAATAATAAATTCATAATTAATTATTATGCTAAATAAATAGCCTATTAATTATATTCAAAATGAAAGAGGATACTAGTAGGTGTGACTCCCCAGTAACATAATTATATATGAATGTTATTTCTACAAAGGAAAAGATATGCCTTAGTCATGGTCGATGACTTTCAAATTATACATGGGTAGAGTTCCTGCATTCTAAGGGTGAAGTTTCATATATCATCATTGAAAATTTGAAGAGGTTGGATAAAGGTCCAACTCTTACCGTGACAATCATGAGTGTTAATGTGACAGAATTCAAAATTGCTATTCTCAACGGGTTTTACAAAGAAAATGGAATCACTCATCAATTTTCTGCACCAAAAACACCTTAACAAAAATGGAGGAGTTGAAGAGAAGGAACATGACACTCATTGAAGATGTAAGAACAATGCTTGAGGAGGCCAATCTACCTACTAGCTTTTTGGCTGACGTTAGCTATTAGCACTGCATACTACACTCAAAACATAACAATGATCACTAAATCAGTAGGTAAAACTCCATACCACATTATGACTAACAATAGGCCTTTAGTTAAATATCAACATGTCTTTGGAAGCAAGTGTTTTTGTATATAAAGACAATATTGAGTAACTTGGTAAGTTTGATTCAAAGGAATTTGAAGGAATATTTCTTGGATATGCACTAGATAAGAGCGCATACAGAGTTTATGTGATTAAACAATAGAAGGTGATGGAAAGCACCAATGTGACTTTTGATGATTACAAATGTCCTACAATGGAACTTGAAAATGAAAATTGTGAAAGTCTTAAGTTTGAGAATCAAGTGGAACCTGAAGATTTTGAGATGATGGAAATACAAATGAAGATTCACATGTTGATATCTCTCATGGAACAAGTGAAAAAAATTGTGATGAACAATTTAGTCACATTCAACTTGAGAACTGTCCATACAACCCTAATATTAACTGTGTTTGTGAGATTACGAAATCGTATGAATAGTAATCGTGATAACTCAACGCTAGAACATGACAAGTAAATAATACTATGACTACACAGAAATCAGGAAGAAATGAAGACAAGGCAGATACAGTGAATCAAGACATTAGAAGAAGTTTTGAAGTCTACTACAGGTCATTGAGAGAAGTATATTAATATGTTCATGCCTTAGTGAAGAATAATAGTTAAAGACTTTCAGGGTTTCAGAAGTGTTGAAGATTCAGTATAGAAGTGCCACTAGAAGATTTCAGTGTAAATGTATTGATTGAAGATAGACAGTGTTCGAAGCATAAAAATCTAGAAGAATTGAAAACATGGTAAAGACAAAGGATTAAGAAGACAGATGCAGTCTTGGAGTTATACTCACTGAAAGAAGTTCATTTGTATGTTCAAGCGTCAGTGAAGAACAAAATGATGTATTCAAGATTGTGGTAATAATGGAGACTTTGTCGAAGTACCAGAAGAGATTCTAGTGAAAGCTACAGTGTTTATTGATAGTCAGTGTTCGAAGCAATGAAGTTGCTGCAAACTTAACAATGTACGTAAGGCTATAATACGAAGACCTGGATCAAAGTTAGTCATCTGTGAATCAGACCAGTTACACTAGGCGTCAGAGTTTGTGAAAGGAATCTGAGTATTACCTATAGAAGAATTGTTAAGTTGAAGAACGTACTTGAAAAGAACGGTTAGTTATTAAGGTACGAAACGTGATTTGTAGAGGCTACAGCCAAACAGCTAAACAGTTAATAGCTAACAGCTAAACAGCTCAAAAANAAGACTTTGGTACAAGAAATGGAAGTTGGTAAACTTCAGTCAAGGAGTGAATAGAGGGTCAAAGTGCAGTGACTAAACAACACTTTGACCATGTAAGTTATTCACATGTGCCAAAAGTCTCACATCAAATATCTGAAGGCAGTTTGTGGCGCCTTTATAAGGCACACACAGTGTCAAGCGTAACAAACATCTAAATTAGCTAAGGCAATTATTCAACTTGTTTATGGTNGTGCAGGGTGCAAAGTGTCACAACCTTGGTACGAAAAGTGAAAGTTTCTGAATTACAGTCGAAGAATGGAAACAGCTCAGGGTATAGGGTGTAATGTGACAAGACTTTGATACAAGAAATGGAAGTTGGTGAACTTCAGTCAAGGAATGAAAAGAGGGTCAAAATGCAGTGATCAAATTGCACTTTGACCATGAATAAATCAAGCAGGGCCTCTTTCATCCGTTAGTAATATTTATCCAAGTCTAAGTTACTCTCCTCTCATTTACTCCATGTAGTGGCGCCACTTGCAGTTAATAAATATATTAAGTAAAGTTTTAAGTGGCGCCTCCCCAGTATACTATATGTACTGGCATCACTTGCTTTCCTTAAATATATTAATCAACTCAATTTATTCAAGGCGCCACTAAATTCAATACATGTCATCAACTGTATTGGCGCCACTAAGCCCTCATCCAATCAAGCACAGCAACCTATTTTATTGATTTAAAAGTCTATACACTCATTTCAAGGAGTCGTCTTCTTCAACAAAAATAATATGTAGAGAGCTACTGCCATGGCCGGAGCAAGAGAATTAAATTTATACACACCCATACCTTGCTCCCGGTCAGATATTAAGACCCGGTTCTTTAATAAAAAATGCCCAGGGCTCCTAGATATCTCTCCCTATGAACTTAGTTTTTCCTTGTTCTAATTTAGATATATTTGTATAGGAACTGAGCCTAATATTTTTGTGTTAGTAGCAAAGAACTAATTTGTTCTTTGGAAGCCAGTTATATTTTTAACTGTGTGTAGCACCCCTCGGAGTTTATATACGAAAGATATATTCCCGAAAACTTGTCTCCATAATTTACTTGCTAATTTTCTTGAACCTAATTGATTTATCCGGGCACACAGAAAATTAGTAGGCAACTCACCTAAACACTACAAATGGCCAAACCCACTCTGAAGCAATAATTTATTTATCCTCAAATTCTGAAAAGAATTTAAATTAATATGAGTATCGTACTCAACCCCCCTTCTACGATACTTCGGGACCTAACAAACTGAAAAGGAGCTTCTCAAGAATTCACAACAAATGCAAACAACAATCTGTAAGAAACTAGTTCAAATTCTAGATGTGTAGTTTATGAGACAAAATAGAATAGAACACACATTATCCCGATGCAGGACTAAGAACTATAAGAGCAACACATAATGAATGTCTGTATGCTTGTTTTCTATCTCAAAATGAGCCTAAAAAATTGAATAATCATTGTTGGATCCACATTGGAGTGTTGATATGTAGGAGAACTTAAATCAGTTTGAGAAAAATAATGTTTGGGAACTAGTGCCTCCACCCAAGGAAAGATCACTTGTAGGCACCAAGTACCAAATATTCCTTCTTCTTCCCTGCACACATCCAAAAACAATCAAGTTGATTTTGGTACCCAAGTTGCCTTGGGTCCTTTCTTATTAGTTGCTACATTTGGTTTGGTTTCTAACTTTTGTCCCTTTGATTTAGGTAGTTTTAATTCCACTTCAACCTTGGGTATTGGATTCATCACCTCAGGATTCTCAGTACTAGTGCTTGGATCATTCATGCTTGCAGGATTAGAAAAATTTGATGCATGAATATTTGAGTTCATATTCCAAGACATAACAGTCATATTCATGTTAACAAATGCAAAATATGGATTAAACATAGAAGGCATAGATGCATATTGAGCATGAATATCATGATGAGCAATTGATTGCTAGAGGAACTAGCTTCTTGGTCATCATGGTTGGCCATAAGTGCAAGATTGATGAATTCTTCTTCCTCAGAATCATCCTCAGCAGCCCAGTCATTTTTTTCTGTTATAAAAGCCTTTTCTTTCTGTTTTAGCAAATCAAAGTACTTTTTCTTGTAGTCAATACCATCACTAAACTTTTATTTCTTTTCCATCTTTGGCTTTCTGCATTCATTTGAATAGTGAATAGCCAATCCACAGTTGAAACATTTGAACTGAGTTCTGTCAACAAGATTCTTGTTTTATTGACTCTATTTCCTGAACTGGGATCCAGGCCTTTGCATTGGATTTCTTTTGAATTTGAGCTTTGAAAACTTTCTTGATAGAAAAGCTAGATATTCATATATTTCATCAATATCTTCCTTGGTGTATGACTCATCATCCTCAACCAATTCTTTTCTCATGTTAGTTGAAGATTCATCATACAGGTACCCACTTACAGCTTTTCCATTACTTTCTTTCCTCCCTTCTTTAGCAGCTACATCTTCACAGGGCTCAGCAACTTGCTTCTCCTTTACCATCAAGGCACCATACTTGTCCNCAGCTACATCTTCATAGGGCTCAGCAACTTGCTTCTCCTTTACCATCAAGGCAACATACTTGTCTTTTTTCTGACTCTAATCAATCTCTTCATCTTGTTATAATTCAAAATCATATGTCTTTAAAATTCCATAAAACTTATCAAGAGTGTATTCTTTGAAGTCAAGGGACTGTCTAATGGCCACAGTCATTGGCTTTCATTCCTTGACAAGGATCTCAAAGACACGAGGTTGGTGTTCTCAACAACATATACTCTTCCATATAGTTTTAGCTCATTTAAAAGATTTTGAAACCTACTATATATATCATTGATTGTTTCACCACTCTTGAACTGAAATGCTTCATACTTCTGAATCAAGAGTTGCATCTTGTTCTTTCTTACTTGCTCAGTGCCTTCACACAAGCTTTGAAGAGTATCCCAGAATTTTTGGAAGGTTGTGCAGTTGATAAAATTGTTAAACATATCATTGTCAAGACCATTAAACAAAATGTTTAATTCCTTTTTATTCTTGTGCACTTTCTTCTCATCCTCATCAGTGTATTCAGTCACAGGCTTTAGAATGAGTTTGTCTGGTACTTGAGTACCATCTGCATTGACATTTGTAACTATTTTCATATGTACATGTGAAACCTTCTCTATACAATGAATTTATGAAGGATCAATGGATATTAGATGCAAGTGCATTTTGACCTTCTAGGGAAAGTACTCATCTTTTTCAAGAACATGGAATTTTTACCCATGTGTCTTTCTGACCCATAATTGATGTACTTAGATCTTAACTTGCTGTGTGTTGAAAGTTATGCTCTAATACCAATTGTTATTTCCCTTAAGTACAAGAAGTTTGTAGAAGGGGGGGTTGAATACAAACTTAAGAATTATTTCAAATTCTTGCGGAATTAAGTTTGTTCAATAATAATGTTTGAGTGTTTGGAAAGATTAAACAAAAAGAAAGAACTAGAAGAATTTAAAAGAAACATGAAAACAAATCTTTTTAAAATTACTAGTGGATTGATTTTTCTACTAGTGAATGTTTTTGCTTTCAATAAACCTTGGTCTTAGAACCAAGCTGCTTACAACATATGAATAGAACTAAGAAAAATACTACAATAATTCTATATCTCTCTATTGTGTTATTCTTGTTCAACTTCCTTATTTTTGCTACAATAAACTGCTAAACTATATATAGCAACACATTTCTACTTCTATTTTCTACTGACTGATAAATGTATAAAATACATTTTACAATGTTTATATTAAAATAGAATGTAGCTACTTTCACAGTCCTCATTGGCCTTTACCATCCCTTTCATTTGTCTTTAACTATTTTGGGAAACTTTGATCAACTGATAATTGTTGTGAAGCTTATCAGCTGAGCCTTCTTTGCTTATCTATAAATGGATAAGTTATCCATTAATCAATTGGATGTTTGAGTATCCATCAATCCCCTTATCCATTAATTGCCTTTTATCCGTTGATTGCCTTGATGNGATGGATAAGTTATCAATTAATCAATTGGATGTTTGAGTATCCATCCCTTATCCATTAATTGCCTTTTATCCGTTGATGGAGATCCATTGATTGACTTTTGTTGACCTTTTATCCATCGATTAATCATCCATATCCATTGAATCCTTTAACCATTGATCACTTCATTTGAGAGAATTGTAACTTAGAATATTTACACTTTATCAGCCATTCTTCACATCCGTTGATGAGCTATCAAATGAAAATAATAAACATCAGTTGATTAGATGATCACATCCATCGACATATTGCAATCAATTGATAATACAAGGAATTCTAAATCACTGTTGCAATCCATTTTATCAGTTGATTAACAACAACTTCAACTGATAAATGGTTCCCTAATCAACGAATATTTATAGATCACATATCCATTGATCAATTATNAATCAACGAATATTTATAGATCACATATCCATTGATCAGTTACAAAATTAAGATCAAAATTATAATTTTAGGTAATTTATTATCATCATACAACATGATTCCCAACAGATGGTTTTCCGGTTAACTAAGTGCATTTTCCTATTTTTCTCATTCAAGTTATATCCCCAAAGAAAACACCTTCGAATTCGATCAGGAGAATTTATTACCTTTGCTAGCATCATGTAGAGATTGAACCAATAAATAGGTAAACTGTCAAGTGTAGCCTTTAATAAAACTAGCGTTCATGCCATGCTAAGATAGTTTTGTTTCCACGAGGCTAGTTTTTTTGACACTGATTCTAACAATGGATCCAAGAATTTAACTGATGTAGGGGAGATACCAAGCATAGTACCTAAATAAGAAATGCTATTCCGTCCAACCGAGCAACCCAAGAACTTGGCCTATTCATTCAGAGTACTTTCAGTCTCATGAAAACCAAAAATCGTACTCTTCCTATAGTTCACCCTTAATCCATTAATTACCTAAAAATATTGTAACACCCTCTTTATTCCCTTGATAGACTTATTATTGTTCCTGATGAAAAAGATCGTATCATCAGCGAACTGTAAGTGAGAGATTTCTGCATTTCCTTTAGAAATAAGGATCCCTTCGAAAATATGTTCTTTTTAGCTTTTTCAAGCAATTAATGCAGAACCTCTCCCGTAAGATTAAAAAGAAGAGGGGGAATATGATCCCCTGACGTAGTCCTTTTTCTGGTTTGAACTCCTTAGTTGGACTACCATTGGCTAAGATTGAAATTGCAGTTGAGGAGAAAATTTGTTTAATCCAATTTATCCATTTCCCCCCGAACTCCATTGCTTACATCACTTTGAACATGAAGTCCCAACTGATTGTGTCAAAGGCTTTTTCAAAGTAAAATTTTAGAACTACCCCTCTCCACTTCTTACCTTTGAGACCAAGATAATTTCACTTGCCATTGCAATGTTCTCCGAGATTTGCCTACCTCGAATAAACGCCGATTGTTCCTCTGAAACTAGCCCATGAATACATGATTTGTGCCTATTAGTCAGCACTTTAATTATCAGCTTCATAGAGGAGTTAATTAAGCTAATGGGGCGTAAATCAGTGACCAGCTTATGACTTAAATTTTTGGGGATTAATGCAAAGAAAGAGGAGTTTAGGCCCTTAGGAATGAATCCATTATTGTAAAATTCCTCAAACAAGTGTAAAATCCTCTTTTGTAAACATCCAAATTTTCTTAAGAACAATCACATTGATCCCATCGGGCCCTGGAGCCTTGCTCGAGCCACTTTCAGTTAGAGCCCTCTCAATTTCATTCTCTGTGAAGGGATTCTCTATATCAGAAGCTTGAGACCTTGAAAGCTTTAGAGGTAGGATTTCTTGTAGGGAAAAAGGTAATGAGGTATCATTTTTCTTGAAAATTGAAGAGAAGTGAGAGAAGAATGCTTTTCTAATTTTCCCAGGACTTTTTAACTCAGCGTTGTTCCAGAATATCTGATCAATACGATTGTTCTTGTTCCTATTGTTGGCCACTCTGTGGAAGAACTTAGAGTTACGATCACCTTCAGTAAACCATTGAACTCTGGGCTTTTGGCACCAAATGTTATGACTAATATGGTATAGCTTGGTCAGTTTTTGATAAACTTCTTCTTGTAATTTAATTGTAGCTTTTTGGGCCTATAACATATCTTGGACAAGCTCCAATATTCAGATTTCCGTATGCACATTACCATTAACCTGTTTGTTCCAAACCATTACTAATTTCCTCAGAGATTTCAGCTTGTGAAGAATGTTTCTGTAACCCATCTCCGTCTAGTTGTTTTGAAGAAGTTTCAACAGAGATTCTTCTTTGATCCAACAATTGAAAATTTTAAATGGTCTTGGATCCCATTCCAGCACCTGGCTTACCATATGAAGTGGTCTGTGGTCCGAATTTTTCCGATTCAATGCTCTGCACTTCCATGAACTATTACCCCATCATGTGTTGTTAGTAAATGCTCTGTCCAACCTACTTCTCTTCCCATTAGGTCCATACCAAGTAAATTTGGAACTTTCATAAGATCACAGTTTGAAATAAAATCATTCAGGTCATGAGAATGGCTATTACTGTACAAATAATTTTCCTTATCCTCATCTGATCTTGTGCAGTTGAAGTCGCCAATTATGCATTCCATTTCATCCCCCAGATCAAGTGAGAATAGCTGTAATTCTTCCCATAGCCTTTTCTTTCCTTCTTTTTTCTGAGGAGCATACATATGCATGTGAATTTTTCCCCTGAGCTTTTGATAACATATCTTATCCACAACATGTTAGGAGTTGACTTGATCACTTGAGCCTCCAACTTATTAGAAGCCCAAAAAGACATCAATCTACCAGATAACCCTGCTGCTATTACTTCTGCCCAACCCGAGGAACAAGAATTCCAGAAGTTACCTTTTTTGAGTAGATTCCAGCTTTTACATTTGGTTTCTTGTAGACATATCACATCAAGCTTTAAGGAATTGATGATAGATTTGAGGTTATTTCTATTAATGAAGTTATTGACTCCTCTAATATTCCAACTTAATAAGGATAAATTATTCATCTTATCAAACTTGTGCAACTCGGATTTTGGGTTTCACTTCAGATTGAGTTTTATATGACTCAGTGCAGCTTCCTCATCCCCTTCTTTAAACAATCCCATCATTTTACCCACCTCCAAAACTTCATTAGCTTCTAATTCAATTGGAATTTAAAGTAAATGAACATTATCATCATTGACCGGTCTTTTCTTCTTTTTCCTTAAACTCCCCAGAAGGACTGAAGAACATAATTTCCCTAACCTTCCCATCTTTCCTTGGCCTTCCTGATTTTTTCCTAATTTTAACCACTATAAGGTTTTTGACAATTGAACTTTCTGACCCTAACTTTTCTATTTCAGAATAAGTTAAGCTATCTTCATGAAGTTGAATATTAATGGAGGAATCTGAGGGTGCAAGGGAGGTAGTGGAATTAGACTCCACTTCTCTATATTTCCATTCTTCCTTACGTCCTTTGAGCCGGATTTCATTATCACTCGGTACAAATTTGGATTCAACCACGTGACTAGAGTTGCTACTATTTTCTTCATCTGAATTCTCATATGACTTGATCTCATCTACTTCGTCTACTTGCCCGGAAGAATTCCTTGACGAACTTACCACCTCATTCTTTCTCATTTCTTGATTGGGACTTTGGATTGTTTGCACCCCTTCACTGGATGATGATTCTAACGATACTCATATTTTATCATAATTAGGACCCTCCTTTTGAACATTATTTCTCCGTTTAAGAAAAAGGGAATCACTCAAGTCACCACATTCCATATCCATGTAATCCACTTTGGCACATTCATGCACATATATTTCAAGTACTGAGTCATCCAACTGAATTTTCTTATTCTTTTAAATTGTGCATATGTATCCACATAATCAGTATCAATTTGTAATTTTTTATGATACATAGATTTCACATTATCCCATATAAAATATTTGAAAAAAATTTAAAGAAATACTTTTTAATCTTAAATTAAAGAACTACAAAATAGTTTAAAGTAAAAATAATTTTTCAAAACGAAATTAAATACACAATCGACTAGTTAATGGTTAGATAAATATATTAAAAAAATTATCAAGAAAATAAGAAAAAAAATATAGATTTTGCAAGTGAACATGAACCAGTAGTTTCTAAGCTTTCATATTTTACAAGTAAACAAGTTCCAGCTTTTTATACACACACACACACACATATATAATGGCTTCCTTATCCTCATTGTCTCTCTGCAAATCAATTTCAAGAACACAAATCTTGAATAATTCAAGAACTCACGACCCATTTTGTGGATACACTAAAGCCCACATCCAAACATCAACTTTTTTCAAGAATCAGAGGAGGAATAGCTTGTCAGTAGTAGCTGTTACAGAAGGCTCTGCTAAGAAATCTGAACAAGAAGACCAACCCATTCCTTCATGGGCTAAACCAGACTCAGAAGAGCCTCCTCCTTGGGCCAGAAATGAAGCCCAACAGCAAACTTCTTCAACTTTTGAACTGCCATTTTATGTTTACTTGCTTGCTTCTGCTGTTACTGCTATTGCTGCTGTAAGATTTTAGCTTTTGTAATATGTTTTGTATATTTATGGTTATTATATTGATGAAATGTTATGTGGGTTGGTGCAGATTGGGTCTGTTTTTGAGTATATTAATCAGAAGCCTGTGTTTGGAGTGTTGGGTTCTGATAGCATTTTTTATGCTCCAGTTCTTGGCTTCTTTGCAATTACTGGCTTCCCCAGTGCTGTAAGTATCTCCTTTTTTCAATTCTAATCTGCCATGCTTATTCGAAGATTTATTCGATTGAATTTGCATTCTGTTTGTGTTGATGGTACTGCACTACTATTGCACTTGTGAAAAGCCCTTGATCCTTTTTGATGTGCAGTTTTAGTTTCATAGTTTTTGAAATTAAAAATATGACTCACAATTGTTTAAATGTAGTATATGTTTAATAGGGTTGAGCTTGAGTTGATAGTGTTTGGGTTATTGGGTTCAAGTCGAACTTGATATTTATTATTTAGTATAACTAATTCGAGTTGGGGAAGTGTACTGAGATTTAGTCGAATTGAGCTTATATATCCTTGCCAATCGAGCTTGATCTTAGAATTTTTCAGTCGAGCCAAGCTTGAGCCTGACAGTTACAAGGTTGCAGATGAGTTTTGAGGAATATTGAAAAATATTACCCTGGTCATGCTTGGACGCATCTCAGGTGAATTATCAACACACAAGGAAGCTGCTAAAATTACACGATCCATATCTGCAATGTCATAAACATCACCTAATCGAGGATCGGCTAGCTCTTTGACATCGTTGTTCTCAATATATGGTTTTGCCTAAACAACAAGATACCAAGGAATGAGATATGAATGCAAAAAAAATCTCTAATCAATAAAAAACTGTATTCTGCGAATTAACATGCCTGCGTTTAATAACTGTTTTTGAGTTGGTACAGCCCAGTGGGGGGATAAAAAAAGATGATAAATCTTTTATGCAAAAAAAGGAGGGGGGGTGTTTATGAAAACAGCCTCCCTATTTTTAGCAGTGGATCTCCGAAATACTCGGAGATGGAGGTAACATCTGCTTACATCTTATTCTCTCCATACCTAGTTCTATAAGCAGTATGTTGGTTTTTTANTAGCTTAGTACCCGAACTGAAGGCAATTGAGGAAAAGGATAATGAATGAGATAAGTAATAATCGAAACATACCCACTTTACAATGCTTTGTCCATCAGAGTCAACTGCACGACGCCCTGTTATAATCTCCAATAATAGAACTCCAAATGCAAACACATCAGTCTTTTCATGAATAATTCCATGCATGAAATATTCAGGAGCCATATATCTGAAGCCAAAACCAGTTAAAACCATAAGCTTAACAAACATTGAAATAATCTTTCAGGGAAATATCCAAAAGACGCGTCTCTTAATACCCGAAAGTTCCCTCAATAGGTGATACAACATGATGCAGCCATTTATCTGGGAGCCATTTTGCTAGTCCAAAATCTGATATCTGCGCAGCATTAAGGTTCTTAGAAAAAATCAACACAAATACTTCTTAGAAGAATGTATCCTCGAGTAAGTAGTATTTAAGAATTAGAATATGAAGTGTAGAAATCAATTCATTGGCCCCT
>QRFB01000474.1:45491-57344 GCA_008931105.1 Oenanthe javanica | reverse complement strand
TATTATATAATCTCAAGTTCAAGTCATGTACTAAACTATACAATGTGTATCATGATTCTAAGGACATTTATCATGCTAACAAATATATCGTAGAAATTAAAGTCATAATAAATACGTTTATTGAATAATCAAATGACATAAAGGTCTATTAAAAGAAACATTGTATTGCCTCTAGGGCACCTACACCAACAAACACTTAATCCGCAATTAAATAAAAATCTACGAACATCATATTCTCCCCCCCTTCTATGATGATTTAGGACCTAACACTGGAAATGTATCAATTTAATCCAAAATGTAATTAATTTTATTTTCAGTCTTTTTGCACTTTACTTTTTCTTCTATTGTTAGTTAATTTATCCTCTTAAAGGATTTGCTTGTCGAACTCTAACAAAAAAATAGAGGGAGATTGAAAAACATAATGTAACGTAGTATGTAATAGAGTAACGATAACTCAACACAAAAAGAAATACAGATAAACTAATATTAATGTGAAGGACAAGAATTCACAAGGATAATCAAACAAGACGCATATATATATATATATATCACTACATGGAATTAAAGACTGAAGCCTTTTGAAGGGTCAACGAAAGATGTTCATTAATATGTTCAAGATTCAGTGACGAATAGAAGATCAGAAGGTTTTCAGAATCAAAACAGTTAAGTAATGCAAGTATGATCATCAGGATTTCAGTGGAAAGAAAGAAAGAAACAACTGAGGAAATGTTAACTGATAGTTTAAATGCAAGTAAGGAGAATTCAATTCTGTGTTAGTCATCTGTGAACCAGACCAGTGCACTAGGCGTCAGCACAACAAGAAAAGAATTATCTTTACAAGATCAAGGAATCAGCTAGCTGCAAGTGAAATCAATGACAGATAAAGAAATAAATACAGTGATCAAATCAAAAGGAATTTCTAAAGTCAAAGTCAAGATTCAAAGTCAATCCAAGTCAAACCATTAGAAGAATTGGGAATTGATTTTGTCTAAGTAAAGAAAGCGCCTCCAAGGCTATAAGTTCAAGGCGCCTTCAATATGTAAATGGAAATAATTCTAAGTTAAAAAGAAGTATGTTCATGGCGCCCATGTCACTAAGCTTCAAGGTGCCCTCAACCTATTACTTCAGGCGCCCTCAAAGCATTCACTCATGGCACCTCCAAGTTAATAGCTGTAGGCGCCTCCAAGGGTATATCTTCATGGTGCCTCCAGAATGAAGCCCCATGGCTCATTCAAGGCTCAATGACAAGGCTCCCCCAAAGCTTAGACTACAGGGGCCACCAAGTATATCTTCAAGACGCCCCAAGTAGTAAAGCTTCAAGGCGCCTTCAAGATAACACTAAATGCGCCTCCAACAATTCCTTTGTTTAAAGCCTACATTGTAAATAGAATTCATTTACAGCAGAATGAATTCGAGAGTGCATCGTCTTCAATTCTGTCAACAACCTACGAAGCTCCATTAAAGCCGTATCATAAACACTAATTGTATCTTGTTGAGAATTGATTGTAAACTCATTGTAGCTAATCATTTAATTAGAGTGTAGCACCTCAGGGATTTATTAATATACCAATATTTCCCCGAATCGTTTGTGTAGTTTGCCTACTAATCTCTAAATCTCAAGAACACATATACACAAATATTTATCCGCAATTAGAAGCTAAAAACTACCAACATCATATTCAACCCCCCCTATTTATGATGATTTGGGACCTAACACATGGCACTTAAAATAACTCAATGCTTGGAATGTGTCGACTATGGTGTATGCATAGAGATGACTTGGAATATTTCTTGGATTTCTCACATGTGTCGACAGCTTCATAGAGTCACACTTGCCTTAGACACAAATTCATTCCAAGTGAATATGTGCCGATCATTGCATACCTTGTTACCTTAGAATATTTCTTTCTATGTGCAAATGTGTCGACCTTCATCACTCTTGTGCCTCTAGTTGACTCAGACAAATTTCATGGCTATAACAAAAAAAACTTCTGCCTTAAATCCTTGTAATTTGACTTAGAGAAATTATCAAGCCCTTGGTGACACCCTTCAATTCCATGTCGATTTTTCTTTATAATTGATATAAAAATCCTTTTCACTTGTGTTGACGCTTAGTGTAATGGTCTGGTTCACAAACGACTAACACTGATCTTGATCTTCATATCTTCAATTAATTCAATTGACAGGGTGTTGCAGTTCTTTATTGATTCGAACATTCACTGAAATCTTTTCGTACTTACTACTTGAATCTTCAATACTTTATGAAACTTTTGAGACATTTATTCTTCATTCAGGCTTGAACGCTGACATGAACTTCTTTCAGTGGTCTTCCAAATTTTTGCAGATATTTTGATTCTTTGTAGTTACATGTTCTTCATGTATGCAGATTCCTGTGATTAATTAATAATATTTACTGGTTCTTTACTTTAGTTGAGTTGCAGTTTCTCGGTTACATTATTCTTTACATTATGTTTTACAGTCATTATTGGTTTTAGATTTTGTAAGATAATAGTTCGAAAAGTGCGAGTTGTTACATTTTCACANTAAATATGATGATGCACTATAATAAGGGTGAAAGCCCTTATGAAATATGAAAGAAAGATAAACCAACCTAGAAACACTTGAAAGTATGGGGTTGCCTTCCTAAGATACTGATCCATGCACCTAAGAAAGTGAAGATCGATCCAAAGACTATAGATCACATCTTCATTGAATATCCTCAGATTGTTTTAAATGGATGTATAAGTGTAAAAATATATTATTATTATTATTAATATTATTATATAAATGTAAATGTGTTTATAACAATTTTTTGATTTTTGTTGTTAAATTATTATTATTATACCTTTAATTTTGTTTTCCAAGCACTGTTATTTACAGTATTTAATAAAGTATTATTGTAAATTACTATCATTCAAAAAAAAATTATTAACAAATAATAGTTTATTCATATATGTGTAGATTAACTATTTGTTTAAATTATTTAAAAATTTCAATTATTTGAAAAATATGATTCAAATTAATTTAACAAATGAACCCACTATGCATCATGTTTAACGATAATACGGTCGAAATCGAGTGGAGTTAACAATTTCACCTCGTTTTATATTATTTATTTAATATTATTTTATTAATAATATTACTTTTAGTTTGTAGGCCCAATTCTTAAAAAGGATCTGATCAGCCAGAAATCTAACAGACCGGCCCAACGACTCTTTTAACTCGTTACATTTTGTAAACAGATACAGTCTAAAGTTGTGGGCTGAGAATTGAAGTCGCAACGCATACGGACACGTCACGTTAATTCTAGTAACAAAGAATAATGTCATGCATTACTTCCAATTGTGTGAACCAGACATACCATTCGAAACTTCTATTTTGCACAACTCATACTCACACAGGCTTTGTTTTTTGTTTAAAATAATGTTTTGTCTTTTTTAGTCCTATTTCATGACAACCTCAGAATCATTTTTTATAATGGATAAAAAAATTTACGGGAGTTTAGAGACGACCGCACTCAATCCGGGCCTAGAAAAAATATTTGAAATATTCATCATAAAATAATACGGAAAAATTTTCATGAACTAATTTGCATCTTTAAAACTCATACTACATTGAGCCCGGGTGATAAAAGTCTTATCATATATTATCCCAATTACGGGTTGAATTATGTTGATTCGAAAATTTCTTAAAACAGATACTAATTTATAAGTTATAAGTCTAAATATTTGAAAAATATAAAAGAAAAAATAAGCTCATACTACAATTATATACAATATACTTAACATATTTATTGGTGCTTTTTAGATAGCAATTGTNCTGCCAAATCCGTTTAAGGCTGCAACTGCATCAGCTGTGTCATTTCTCTGTGGCTCGTTTTTCCCCTTATTGGCAGCACTGCTTGTTTCTGACAATGCTATTAGGCCCATGGTCACAGTGATCGTAGCTTCAGTAGCACTAGCTTCATTTGGAGTAATCGGAGCTTTTCTTGGTGGTTCATCCTTAAGGTTGTCTGCTCTAAGAGTTCTACTTGGAGGGTTGATTGTTATGGGAATGACTTATGGTTTGCTTAAGCCCTTGGACAAAGATGACAAGGGAGGGAAGGATAAGAGTCTTCACAATGACTAATTTTATAATCTAGGACTGTATTCGCACTATATGCGTATTCATGTCACAGACGATAGCATATATAATCAGAAACAACTGTACCATAATTTTAATTATAATGATTGATGCAGTATTTTGTATTAGTACATGTTAAAATTTCTATGTTGTGAAATTCAAGCTTATCTGAAACAAAACTAAATATAATCCGGCTTCATATATGCAAAAACAAGTTTTTGCTGAAGTTTTCATGTACTGAATGAGCATCTATTTTGAGAATGTGCCTTCTTTATCGGAAATGTATCATCATGTCTTGTTTTTGGAACAGTTTGAGAGACCTCGGCGACATTTTATGCCTCAACTAATACTAAGAACACTTACCTTGATATCATCATGAGATGTTGACATGTTGTAAGATCTTTTTTTGAGGTCCTTGTACTCATTCTATCTAATAATTCCTGATTTCAAATGCAAGGAATTTTTTTAAACCCTGCCTAAATAAATGACATTCAAACACTAATATATGACATAGCGCTCCCGTTTAAATTACGAGCCTTTCAGAAAAGCGAAGTTCTTAATTGAAACGAAGTTCTTAGAGTTATTTTCTGGAACGTACAATTAAGAACCCCTACCTCCACCCCATTGAACTTTCCCTCCTCCGGTTTGGACATACATGCGGTATAGCCGATGTTTTATATTGTTAGATTACGTGTATGATGTAGTAACTTTATGTTATTCTGTATTATATAAGTAATTATCCGATGGTCTATATTATATTATTATGTATGTAATTTTTCGTTGCTCTGTATTACTGTGAAAGTGTGAAATAAAAAATAAGAATAAGATCTCGGTCACCGAGAAAGTGTGACATAAGAAATAAGAATAAGATCTCGGTCATTAGAAAAATGTGAAATAAAGAATAAGAATAAGATTCCGGCCACTGTGAAAGTGTGACATAAAGTATAAGATATCGATCACTAGTAAAGTGTGATATAAGGAATAAGAATAAGATGTCGGTCACGGACAAAGTGTGACATGAGGATAAGAATAAGATGTCGGTCACTAGCATAGTATGACCGTGATTTAAGATCGGGGGAATAAAATATGGATATTTTGTTAAAATTTATTTATTGATTAAGAATTTTGAATATATGACTTGTCATATGCATTGGTGTGAATTAATTTGTTATGTGAGAATCTTTGTGATAATTGTATTGACTATATTATGTGCAACTATGTGATAAACATTACGTGTTACATATTTAAGTTGTATTTTTGAAAAGATAAAATATTATTTTGAGCCGTTGGACGGTAATTGCTTATTGGGCTTCGCAGCTCATTCTTTTAAAAATTTTAGGTTTGGTGTAAGAGAAGGATGGAGTACATTAGATTTCGAGGATATTAGATTTGGAGTAGATTGACTGTTGATTTGTCATTGTTATGCGCTTTTGTAATAGATAACTTTGTAATAGAGTTTTGGATTAATAAATTGTATTGTATTTCAGATTTTTTATAATTAATAGTCCTAAAAAGGGCGGGCTGTTACAAGTCCCCTGTTGGAAAATGTGGGTAGAAGCCCCACATTGTCAAGTCATTTTGAGCCTAGGTTTGAGTACACCTTGGTTGCATGTGCGCAACAAATTATGGTTAAAGTACGTTCTCCTTTTGATAGAGCTTCCCAACACATATTTAAGTATTCAAAATGATCAAGGGATGGATGAGATATGATGATTCAAAGTTGGTCCTTTGAAAGTAGGAAATTATGAATGTAAACTTGAATTCCACATTGAATTGAAAAAGTGGTTTCCATATCTTTATATAGCAAAACACTTACGTAGTATTTAGATGTGTTAGTATAATATTACTCCACCACCCACGTGCACGCAGAGGTGCAAATTATGGAATTTCGTGGAAAAATTTTAGGTTTCGCAAGCCTTCGGACTTTTCACGTGTATGATTTGTGGATACTAATAGAGCAAAATTTGCGCCGAATAAATCTGAACTAGTTTACTGCAATTGATTTAATAGAAATTAATTCCATTTGATTTTGGATAAATTTGACAACTGCTTTAATTAATTAACGCGTAATTAAATAGGCAATTGTGTAGCGCAAAAGAGTATCCTTAAGTCTATATATATAACTTATATGGAGTTTAGGATTTTACCTCATCTCACACAATACACAGCCGTCCACAAACACAAACCCTCTCTCCCGTGATAGTTTCTTGCTCTGTTCTAGCTCACTGAAGGTGTTGTTTTTCATGACATCGTCGTGTTCTCGTTTTATCCTAGGAAGCAAGTATTTTATTAGATTCATGGATGATTGTACAAAATAATAATATATATATTTGCTTAAAAGCATAGATGAAGCTATAGATTAATTTAAAATCTGTGAAGAAGAAATTGAGACACAAAAAAGTGATAAAATCAAAAGAATACGTAGTGATCGAGGAGGTGAATATGTTGAACCTTTTAGGGACTTCTATTTACAACATGGTATAATCCATGAGGTCAATGCATCATATTCTTCTCCGTCAAATGGAGAGGCTGAGAGGAAGAATTGCACTCCCAAAGAGATGATGAATACGATGTTCCTAAGCTCTGGACTTCCACAGTCAATGTGAGGGGAAGTCATCTTAAGTGCAAACTATATTTTAAATATGACGATGCACTAGAATAAGGGTGAAAGCCCTTATGAAATATGAAAGAAAGATAAACCAATCTATAAACACTTGAAAGTATGGGGGTGCCTTCTTAAGGTACTGATCCCTGCACCTAAGAAAGTGAAGATCGGTCCAAAGACTATAGATCACATATTCATTGAATATCCCCCAAATAGTACCGCATATCGATTTCTCATGCATGAATCTAATATTCCAACTCTCTCAAATTCCAAATTTCTGCTGATATTTTGATTCTTTGTAGTTACATGTTCTTCATGTATGCAGATTCCTGTGATTAATTAATAATATTTACCAGTTCTTTATTTTAGTTGAGTTACAGTTCCTCGATTACATTGTTCTTTACATTATGTTTTACAGTCATTATTGGTTTTAGATTTTGTAAGATAATAGTTCAAAAAGTTCGAGCTGTTACATTTTCACACTTTAATATATTAATTTTAAATTTTATCATTATATTATTAATAGCTTATATCTCATGCGATGCATATATCGCCTTTTTATATTTTTTATAACAATAATTTAAAATATTATGTTTATAAATATTTTTTTTTTAATATTTTAATCAAAGGGATAATATTTATAGGTTTTGTTTAAAGATTTATTTTAGTTATAATATTATTATTTAAATTTTAATTCAATAATTAATTAACTACTCGATCGAAATCTTGACTAAACTACCATAACAACAACGATCGATCATTAAATTTTTAATTTTTCAATTTTATTAATATAATATAAATAGTATATATATGAGAAATTTAATTTTTGCAGATTTTTCTGTTCATAATATGTTATTTAATTAATTTTACTAGATTATAACTAATATAAGAAACAAATATTTTATAATTTTTTTCTTTGACATTTTATTATGTCTCTAATATTCCTAATATTACATGTTAAATATTTTATATTATTAATCATATTAGTTAATTACTTATATATATTTTTTAAATGGATGTATAAGTGTAAAAATAAAATAATAATAATATTATTATATAAATGTACATGCGTTTATAACAATTTTTTGATTTTTGTTGTTAAATTATTATTATTATACCTTTAATTTTGTTTGTCAAACACTGTTATTTACAGTATTCAATAAAGTATTATTGTAAATTACTATCATTAAAAAAAATCTATTAACAAATAATAGTTTATTCATATATGTGTAGATTAACTATTTGTTTAAATTATTTAAAAATTTCAAAAAGTTAGAAAAATATGATTCAAATTAATTTAACAAATGAACCCACTATGCATCATGTTTAACGATAATACGGTCGAAATCGAGTGGAGTTGACAATTTCACATCGTTTTATATTATTTATTTAATATTATTTCATTAATAACATTAATTTTAGTTTGTAGGCCCAATTCTTAAAAAGGATCTGGTCAGCCAGATATCTAACAGACCGGCCCAACGACTCTTTTAACAGGTACAGTCTAAAGTTGTGGGCTGAGAATTGAAGTCGCAACGCATACAGACACGTCACGTTAATTCTAGTAACAAATAATGACGTCATGCATTACTTCCAATTGTGTGAACCAAACATACCATTCGAAACTTCTATTTTGCACAACTCAAGCTCACACGGGCTTTGTTTTTTGTTTAAAATAATGTTTTGTCTTTTTCNTGAAGGTGAGGAATGTTGTGAGTGGGGAGGTTTCGGATTTGGAGGTTTCGGGGTTGTTTTTTGCCATTGGGCATGAGCCTGCTACCAAGTTCTTGGATGGACAGTTGGAGTTGCATTCGGATAAGTATGTTGTTACGGAGCCAGGGACTACGAAGACGAGTGTCAAAGGGGTTTTTGCTGCTGGGGATGTTCAGGATAAGAAGTATAGGCAGGCTATTACTGCTGCTGGAAGTGGTGAGTTTGGTTTATTTGTTTTGTTTAATTTGTGGTTTTTACTAAATGTTTGTTTTAATTTACTAATTGCATTAGCTTTGCATTTTTATTTAATATCCTGAGCATGGTATAGCAGATATGGTTTACAAATGTGTTTAGTTATGTCCTCAGTAAATGTTATTTAAAATTGAGGCATAAAGAGAACATGTAACTATATGTTTGTTAATGAACAATTGACTTCAAGTAATAGTAATAAATGGCAATTGATATAGAATTGACATGTTGGGTAGGAGAGCTAAGAGCTGCCTTTCTGTTGTAATTGATACTCNAATTCGGAGGTTGTGGAGGCGTATGGAGGAGGGGAGAAGGGGAATTTGGCTGGATTGAAGGTGAAGAATGTTGTGAGTGGGGAGGTTTCGGATTTGGAGGTTTCGGGGTTGTTTTTTGCGATTGGGCATGAGCCTGCTACCAAGTTTTTGGATGGACAGTTGGAGTTGCATTCGGATAAGTATCTTGTTACGGAGCCAGGGACTACGAAGACGAGTGTCAAAGGGGTTTTTGCTGCTGGGGATGTTCAGGATAAGAAGTATAGGCAGGCTATTACTGCTGCTGGAAGTGGTGAGTTTGGTTTATTTGTTTTGTTTAATTTGTGGTTTTTACTAAATGTTTGTTTTAATTTACTAATTGCATTAGCTTTGCATTTTTATTTAATATCCTGAGCATGGTATAGCAGATATGGTTTACAAATGTGTTTAGTTATGTCCTCAGTAAATGTTATTTAAAATTGAGGCATAAAGAGAACATGTAACTATATGTTTGTTAATGAACAATTGACTTCAAGTAATAGTAATAAATGGCAATTGATATAGAATTGACATGTTGGGTAGGAGAGCTAAGAGCTGCCTTTCTGTTGTAATTGATACTCGTTAAAAAAAATGTTGAGAGAGAGGTCAGAGACTCAGAGTAGAGTAAGCACGGACCTGAATCACTAGGCCGTGGGAAGATATGAGAATTGANAGCCAGGGACTACGAAGACGAGTGTCAAAGGGGTTTTTGCTGCTGGGGATGTTCAGGATAAGAAGTATAGGCAGGCTATTACTGCTGCTGGAAGTGGTGAGTTTGGTTTATTTGTTTTGTTTAATTTGTGGTTTTTACTAAATGTTTGTTTTTTACTAATTGCATTAGCTTTGCATTTTTATTTAATATCCTGAGCATGCTATAGCAGATATGATTTACAAATGTGTTTAGTTATGTCCTCAGTAAATGTTATTTAAAATTGAGGCATAATGAGAACATGTAACTATATGTTTGTTAATGAACAATTGACCTCAAGTAATAGTAATAAATGGCAATTGATATAGAATTGACATGTTGGGAAGGAGAGCTAAGAGCTGCCTTTCTGTTGTAATTGATACTCGTTAAAAGAAATGTTGAGAGAGGTCAGAAACTCAGAGTAGAGTAAGCACGGACCTGAATCACTAGGCCGTGGGAAGATATGAGAGTTGAGATGGTAACCTTTCGGTAAATCAAAGTCAGTACCGGAAGAAACTTTAATTTTTTGCTTTTGTTTCTGAGAACTAATTATTTTCTGCCAAGACAGATAACCAAAATCTGATGAGAACTTAATCTGTGATTAATATTGGTCTCTAGTATTTGAATTTACGTATTCATGGCACACCATTGTGGTTATAACATTCAAAAATATTTGTGCCTANTTTAATATATTTCTTTACAGTGCTAAAGATATTGACCAAATAAATATTTAAAATATGGGTATGTATACACTTTTTTAAAATACCTGAATGATACTAAATAAACTCTGTCGTATTGACAGGCCCCCAATACTAAAAAAAAAGTTAAGAAATAGAAAATATATATATATAAGTTAGTGAAATTCATAAATTTTAAAAAATAAATATTATTTAAAAATATGAACAGATAAATAAAATACTAAACAAATTAGCTAAAAATATAAAATATGATTGTTAAAAAAAAATGTTTACGGTAGTAAGGCAGTCAACGTATTCATTCATTTCCCACCAAGACTGAAGACCCCAATTTCCTTTTTGGCGCTAAAATAAACGTGTTTTTTTTACAAGGAGGTGGGAAAAAGAAGCGGACCCCACTGGAGTGTCCTATAAATAAGCGCCCCTCCCGCCCAATCAAACACAACACACACATTTGTACTTTTAATAACTTTCCATTACAATCTCTCATCCACACAAAACGCAACAAACACATTATTATTATTGTCTGCATTCACATGGAAACCCTAAAGACACAAGTATGTATCATCGGAAGTGGCCCGGCTGCTCACACAGCTGCCATTTACGCGGCTCGAGCGGAGCTCAAACCGATCCTTTTGGAAGGCTGGATGGCCAATGACATTGCTCCTGGCGGACAGCTTACAACCACTTCTGACGTTGAGAATTTTCCGGGTTTCCCTGAGGGAATTCTCGGGATTGAGCTCATGGATCGGTGTCGTGCGCAGTCTGTTCGTTTTGGAACACAGATTTTTACTGAGACTGTAAATAAAGTTGATTTCTCGTCGCATCCGTTTAATGTGTTTACTGATTCTAAGAATGTGGTTGCGGAGACTGTTATTATTGCCACGGGGGCTGTGGCGAAGAGGTTGAGTTTTCCGGGGTCGGGAGATGGGGATGGGGGGTTTTGGAATAAGGGGATTTCTGCTTGTGCTGTGTGTGATGGGGCTGCGCCAATTTTTCGTAATAAGGCGTTGGCTGTGATTGGAGGGGGTGATTCTGCGATGGAGGAGGCGAATTTTTTGACTAAGTATGGGTCTAAGGTTTATATTTTGCATCGGAGGGGGGAGTTTAGGGCGTCGAAGATTATGCAGAGTAGGGCTTTGAGTAATCCTAAGATTGAGGTTGTGTGGAATTCGGAGGTTGTGGAGGCGTATGGAGGAGGGGAGAAGGGGAATTTGGCTGGATTGAAGGTGAGGAATGTTGTGAGTGGGGAGGTTTCGGATTTGGAGGTTTCGGGGTTGTTTTTTGCCATTGGGCATGAGCCTGCTACCAAGTTCTTGGATGGACAGTTGGAGTTGCATTCGGATAAGTATGTTGTTACGGAGCCAGGGACTACGAAGACGAGTGTCAAAGGGGTTTTTGCTGCTGGGGATGTTCAGGATAAGAAGTATAGGCAGGCTATTACTGCTGCTGGAAGTGGTGAGTTTGGTTTATTTGTTTTGTTTAATTTGT
>QRFB01000474.1:18324-36556 GCA_008931105.1 Oenanthe javanica | reverse complement strand
GGGCCAGAAATCGAGTTTAATGACACCGAAGCTTTTGAACTAGAGAACCTTATCGATTAAGCCTTAATTATTGACACTATTATCATGTTATTTATGTTTTTTATTATGTTTGAATGTTAAGATTATGTTAAGTACTAGTTTTTTGTTAAATTTGTGATTTTTTTTGTCAAAAGGCGCGCGATTAATGGCGTCTCGCGCTTCAAACTTAGGTCTTGCGCTTTTTTATAATTTGCGCCTTAAACAACACTAGAGGGGAATATATGGGATTGTGTGTGAGGATGTATTTAATTTGTGTGTGAGTGCGGTGATAAGATTTTTTATTTTCTATTTTAAATATTTTTTATTTGAGCAAAACTATATATATATATATATATATATATATACCATTATTCTAGATAGAGCTATCTTATATAAAGTTCTGGAGAGAACCTTTGATTCTAATATGGAATCTCATTAATAACTTTAAAACTAATCATATTTACGATTCATAATACATAAATTTTGATTGTAATATAGTATACAAACCATATATAACTTTCACAAATAATTTAATACATAAAAACTAAGAGAAAATTTAATGTTTAATTTGATTCTACTGTCAAATCGTTTTGAGTAATATGATTCTTTAAGTTTTTAACACTTATACCAGGATTGGGCGATCTAGAAGTTCCTAGGTCTTTCACTGGTGTCTTAGGTGCACTCTCCTCTTCTTGGACATTAACTCCTTGTATGTCATTAGCTTGTTCCTCTCTTTTCTTTTCTTCCTCGAGATCCTCTAACTTCATTTCATAAGCAATTAAGATAGAGCTCTCAAGGATTGATTCATCTACAGGGGTTATGAAAAGAGGTTTAGGCGTGTCTTTAACAACATGTGGGATACCCCTTTCTTCAGCACTTTTTCTGAATGAGGTTATGTTGTTTGACTTTCCTACTGATTTATTGTACTCAAAGCTTATTCCAACTTTTCGGTTTATCTCCTGTTGGTCAATTAGGTTCTTTACAATATAAAAAGAATTCTTATAGGCTAGACACTTCTTTTTCTCTTCTTCTATTTGATTTCTGAGATAGGCTTCAATTTTAACATAACAACTGACTCTATTGACTTGAAAAGCTAAGTCCTCAGTCAACTTGTCATTTTTTCGTTTTAACAATTTTAAAACATCATTCTCATCAGTTAGAACTTTGTTTTTTAAAATTAGTTGCTTAACTCTACCTCTTTCACCATCTAGTTCTTTACCCGACAATGCAAACATTTTAGGGCAAGAGGGATTTACATATATTCCTCCTTGTTGGGTGGGAGACAGTGATTCCTCGGATGAAGTCATAAGAGCAAGATTTCCCAGCTCTTCCTCATCATCATTGTCTGAGTCATCCCATCTTTTGCCCTCTGCTAGATAAGACTTGCATTGATGCTTTTTCACCAATGCATCATATTTTTCCTTGAGGTCTTCATAAGACTCTATCTTCTTCCTTTGCTTAGGCTTCTTGCATTCTGTTGCAAAGTGGTCTAGCTCATTGTAGTTGAAACAACGAAACTTGCTTACCTATATTTTTGAATTTATTCATCAAATACATATATAAATAAATCAAAAATAAAATTACACAACTTTTTTTTTTGAAAAATTATTGACAATCACTCATAATAGTAAAAATATAATGCAGAATGATTCTATAATAGAATCAAATAGTCTAGAACGATTCTATAGCAGAATCAAATTCAAAATCAGTCTTTTCGCTTAGTTTTTAAGTATTAAATTTTTTGTAAAGATTATATATGATTAGTATTTTATATTAAAATCAAAAATTTCAATTTTGTGAAATATAAATATGGTTGATTTTGAAATTATTTATGAGATTCTAGATTAGAATCAAAGAATTATTTCCGGAACTCTATATAAGAATGCACTCTCTACAATAATGACCTATATATATACACATTTTTATAATTTTCAGAATTTAACTTATAAGTTAATTAAAAATCACTTTATTTTATTATACAAATAATAAAAAAATCCCTCTGTCCTAAATTAACGATCCTGTTAGACTTTTTTTTAGTCAAACCGACAAAATTTTGACTAAAAATTACATATATTTTAAAATTTGAAAATATTTAAAAATTATATCATTATTGTTTTTATTGTTTTTATTGTTTGCAACATAAAATTTATTAATTGTTATTCTTATTTGTTTTTAGAAGAATTAGATATAATTAATCAAGTTGCATTAAACTCATTTCTGCAACACTTATCTTACCTAACAATCATATATAGTCAAAACATAATAAAAAATGATACCACTTCATATAATTACATAAAAGTCATTATATATTTATATGACACTAAAATCATTCAAAATTCAAATCCAAAAGACCTGAAAACAGATAAAAATGATATTAAACGGATTTAGAGAATATGGAAACATACAAAAATTTAAGGGGACTAGAAATTTCAAAAATATAAAAAACGATTTTAATACAAGAATATGATTTTTATTAATGTAATTATAATTAGAATTGAAATATACTGATAAAGAAAGGGGTTTTTGGAATTAAAATTTCTACTTCAATTTTGTAATTTATCATACAAATATATGCATATTTTTAAAAACTTAAAATCAAATATCCACTCAAACCCCGTATCTTAGCGGCTCAATCTTATAATGGTGTGATAAGAGATGAGTAAGGAAGCAAATATACATGAATTCAGACGTTTCATTTAGGGCCCGTTTGGGGTAGTTTAAAATTAAAATAAATAGTTTATTTTAATTTTTTTTTTACATATTTTCAATTTTTTTTAAAGATAAATATTTATTTAAAAATTTTAAAATCAAATATGATTTTCAAAATTGAAAATAAGTTACTTATTTTCAGAAAAAGTACATACATACTTTTTCTGGAAATAAACATTTATTTTCAGATTATAAATTGTGCCAAACGGACACTTACTTTTATATAGCAATACTTTTCGCTATACATACACAATTTATTATAAGTTGTGCGAAACGGACACTTACTTTTATATAGCAATACTTTTCGCTATACACACACAATTTGTAGTAAAATTATATGTACACACACATTACAATTTACACACAAATAGAACCAACCAGCAGCCTCTCTCTCACGTTAATGAACAAACCAACCTCTCCAAAATCTCTCCCTCTCTCTCACACAATCTCTCTCTCTCTCTCTCTCACACACACACACACACAATCTCTCCCTCTCTCTCCCTCCCTCTCTCACAATCTCTCTCCCTCTCTCCCTCTCTCTCNTCTCTCACGTTAATGAACAAACCAACCTCTCCAAAATCTCTCCCTCTCTCTCACACAATCTCTCTCTCTCTCTCACACACACACACACACAATCTCTCCCTCTCTCTCCCTCCCTCTCTCACAATCTCTCTCCTTCTCTCCCTCTCTCTCATATATATATATATATATTTAACCTAACCTGACCTATACATACATATCAAATTGTTATGGATATATTATCTCAAAAATCAATCGATGAGGTGGTGTCTGAAATAACAAGAATTCACAAATCCCTACCTGAAAGACCTGGAGTTGAAGAAATTGAAGCTGCAAAGTCATTGATTATAAACGTAGAAGCTGATGATCAATCAAGATTCGAGGCCATTGCTAAACAACCCAGAAACCCTCAAGTCCCTGATGAGCTTTTCTTGATTTTGCAGAAGATGCAGGAGAATTTAGTCATTTTTCGAAGCAAAGAACAGCGAAGAGAAGCTATTAAGTTATTAGATCTTGAAAATGCACACCTGGTGTTTGATGAAATGATTCAGAGAGCTTCCTTGTGTTTGAATTTCCCAAATGGGTCGAGTTTGGTGTCTGCTGATTCGGTTTCGACGAGTAGTTTGTCGAATTTGGGGACGTTTGAGGGGAATTCATCGACGACAACGGGGTCGTCGAGTTTGGTTTATGAGAGGGATGCTTTGAAGGTTTCTTCAGAAATGTTTACTAGGGATGATAGTTATGTGAAGAAGGCGAAATCGACGTTTTCGAGTGATGGGGTTGTTGGTGTGCCTCGATCTGGGGTTGTTATGACACCCCAGATTGTGGATTCGAGTTTAAAACCAGTTATTAGTGCAGGTACTTTAATGTTTTATTTTTTCTTGATTTTAGTTTTCGTATTTGAATTTGTTGTAAAATGTGATTAATTGGTAGTGTAACTATATTTGGACTAGTGCATTGCTATATGTGGATTGAATATTTGGAATTTTAGGTTGTGGTGAAGTTTATAAGTGGTAGAATTAATATTTGGCGTTGTTTGTTTATGGTAGGTCAAGGAGAAAAAATGAGTCTTATAAAGCTTGCTAGTTTAATTGAAGTATCCGCCAAGAAGAAGACGCAGGATCTTAATCTTCAGGGTAAATTGATGGACCAAATTGAATGGCTTCCGGATTCAATTGGTAAGCTATCTAGTTTGATCACATTGGATTTATCGGAAAATAGGATTGCGGCTTTACCGTCCACAATTGGAGGGCTTTCATCTTTGACAAAATTGGATTTACATTCCAACAAGCTGGTTGAACTCCCGGATACTGTTGGAGATATCCTTAGCTTGGTTTCTCTTGATTTGAGGGGGAATCAGTTGACATCATTGCCAGCTACATTTGGTAGATTGGTTCGACTTCAAGATCTTGATTTGAGCTCAAATCTTCTTCCTTTGCTTCCTGAATCAATTGGGTCACTTGTTAGTCTCAAGACATTGAATATTGAGACGAATAATATCGAAGAACTTCCCCATACTATTGCTCATTGTTCCTCTCTTAAAGTGCTCCGTGCAGATTATAATCGGCTTAAAGCCCTTCCTGAAGCTGTAGGACGTATTGCATCTCTTGAAGTATTGACTGTCCGCTATAATAATATCAGTAGATTGCCTACCACGATGGCATCTCTAGAAAACTTGAAAGAGCTTGATATAAGTTTCAATGAGTTAAGCTCCGTGCCAGAGAGCTTATGTTTCGCCACTACTATTGTAAAGATGGACATAAGCAACAACTTTGCTGATCTACAGTACTTGCCTAGGTCCATAGGGAATCTTGAGATGCTAGAAGAGTTGAATATGAGCAATAACCAGATAAGAATCCTTCCAGATTCCTTTGGAATGCTGTCAAAATTACGTGTCTTAAATGTGGAAGGGAATCCTCTAGAAGAGCCACCAACAAGTGTTACTGTCATGGGTGCCCAGGTAATAATAGTCATCATGGTTTTAATATACAACTGGTTATTTATTCATAAAATATCAACTCAAATTCATATGCCTCCCAGGCTGTTGTTCAGTACATGACCGAACTTGTTGCAAAGAGGGATGTCAAGGTAGTACCAGTTAAGCAGAAAAAGTCGTGGGCTTCTATGTGTTTCTTTTCAAATTCTAATAAAAGGAAACGCAGTGGAATGGACTATGTTAAAACCTGACTTTCAGCAAGGTGGACAAAGATAGAATGCAATTCTTCCCGGTAATTTATCCCTCCTAAAATTTTCCTTTATTCATATTTTATGCTTTAATTGACAACTTAGTCGGCAATGGGAGCAGTATCGATAATATACTAATATAGTATTAGGTTGGCCTAATGTCCTGAGATCTTTTTGGGTTTCATTGTTATTCCTTACCTATATACTTGATCAAAATTAATATTTTAGAGAGGTATTGCTGTGTCCAACAGGCATCAGAAAACATGATAGATTGAAAATAATAAACAAATGCCAAAACTGAGAAATCACATGCTTTCGTTATCTATAATACAGGAAATTGGGTGGCAATGACGTGGAAGAAAATGAGATCTTGCTGGAGCTGGTGCTTCATTAAGAGTTGGTTGGATTTCAGATATGGTTCTGATTCCTCCCTTGCACATTGTAGATTATTTTATTTGTTTATATTTATCGAGCAATTACTCTATTGCTTTTTTATATTATAAGGCTATGAAATGAGGTGTAAATTGTTACGGCAAAGCTTCGAGGGCAATGTATGTTGTAATTGACCTTCAATATTTAAGTCAATATTTAATGAAACTCACGTTTATCAACTTGCTATCCTAGAAATTGCATAATTTAGCAATTCAATATTCTAGATATGGAATTAAGCAGTTCACTTGCCTTAGATTCTTGTTTGATTTTGTGTCCATCAGTCCTGATAACTTTGTCAGAATTTAGTAAGTTGCTGTTGCTGACTAACGTTTTTTATTTTATTTTTACTAAATAGGAAATATTATAAAACAAAAATTAATTACAAAAATCTGCCGAGGTACCTCGAGAGCTTGAAGAGGACAATCCCTCCCGAGAGAACTAAAGGTAACTCTTACTTTGTTACCACCTATTGCCGTGCCTTCAGTTATCCAGTACATAGTGAATTGGTTGTGCCCAGGAGAGCATCTAACTTGAACTTGAAGCTGTGAAGTCAAATTGAAAAAGAAGTTTTTATTGTTTTTTCAAGGGAAAAAAGCACTCTTAACTAAATTAAGATGCTGCCCAATCCCAATATGAAGCACAGATAGCTTTCAGTTGGCGCCAGCTATTATATGACTCTTTTTAGATTTGTATATTTGTATATTCTGTGGCCTTATCCAAGTCTCTTAATTTTTTCCATCACTTGGGGCAAGTTACTTTTATAGTTTACAAGGTTTATTTAGTAACAACTTGCTAAATCCAGAACTATTAAACGTGATTATGCTGGAGCATCTCTAATATGAACGCAAATAAATGTGTTAGAAATTCATCTGAGATGACATTTTTGGTGTCAACCAACAAATGTGTCGAAAAGATGCCAAGAGAAGTAGTCGATTTTTAGAATTCTCTTAAATGGATAAAACACAAATTTTTATACTAAAATTATATGACGCTCTTACTTTTTTTCTTATATTTATTTTTTTATTTTATTTGTTAAATTTATGTTAAGATCATTTAGGGTGTTGGCCCTATATGTCACAATTTGGGAAGAAAATGCCCTAAATAACACATCCCGAAAAAATGGCCCTAAATAGCACTCCAAAACGCTACATCGTGTAGAGTTTTGAAAAAAAAAAAATCTCCCCAAAAACGCTACTTTAAGTTGCGTTTTTTAGCCCAAAATTCAAGATAAAGTAGCGTTTTTCCCCAAAAAAATTAAAAAAAAATGCAAAACGCTACACGAAGTAGCATTTTTCGCCGAAAAAAATTAAAAAAAAGTGCAAAACGCTACACGAAACAGCGTTTTCACCTTTTTTTCAGCACGCCACACTATGTAGCGTTTTGGAGTGCTATTTAGGGCCATTATTACGAGTTGTGCCATTTAGGGCATTTCCACGTCAAATTGTGACATTAAGGGCCTTTTCTCGATCATTTAGGCATCTTATATGGGATGTTAACTAATTAACTATTAGAGGTAAAAATCAATAAATATGACACTGATAAAAGTGAAAATAAAAAATTACTTTTATTATATGGTTACATTACATTTAGGATTAGGGATAATGTTTTCGAGTTCATTTGTTAGAGAGTAGTGAAATGTGAGATTGTGTGGTTTGGTGTACGATTTCTTAAAATTTAATTCAAATTTAAGGGGGTGATTTTGGTGGTGGGATGCTAAGTAAGTCTCTTACTGATATTAGTTGATCAACATTATAGTTGGCCCAAACATCTGGTAAAATAAGAAAGAAAACATGCAGATTCTGAGATCTTGGGTTTTGTGCATAATTTTAAAATTGGACCCATCATATATATTTTGATATATATTAAAATTATTTGATTAAATTTTTTAAATAAAATAAACTATAGAAAGATATTGTAAATAAAATATATGTCTAACAAATTCACTTAAAAAGATAATCTTTTTGCATGTTTTATGATAAAATCATCCGTAACACATTCAATATGAGCTTCATCTAAAATATTACTTTCAATTGCCATCAAAATAAGTTTTTATACGATAATATAAATTAGGGGGTGTGGTACGATCGCTCACCGAGCGTCACCCCAGTCTGAGATTACACTGAATCTACAATTTTCAACTTGGTTGCACAGTATATCTAGAACTGCCATTTGAGAAAATGACACTAATACAAAATTCCACAAAAATCTGATCAAGTGTTTGGTTTGAAACATACGTGTTGATCTTCCCCACCTCTTCCGTGTGTAAAAATACCAGTACACATTATCATTGTAACAATCAAATCTTTTTTCAGTGCAGCCTTTACAGGGTAGTTGAAGGCGTTATTAGTAATTTTCTGCTTCAGATTTGGTCTCTTCCACTTTCTGTTGAGTGTTGACAACATGAGAAGACGTTCCTGCTAGAGGTGACCTTTCCTGCTTCCCTGTATTTCTTTACTTTTCTATTTTGAAAATGTCTAACGCTATGCATTCGTATATGAATATGAATATTTTTAATTTCAATTTATCTATAAATTTTGGTACACACCTAAGATGTAGACCTCATTCCCTCAGATCTCAAAATATTTCAAGCTGTGAATATGGTCCCCATGCATCACCACATATAAGTGACAAACTCTGCACCCACATACTGAGAATTTATTCATTGTTAAAATCATATCTGTACGACCGAGCAAAGATGAATACTCCAGTCTCCAGCAAACAAATTCATATTAGCATGTCCAGAGGATTCTGTAATGGCAGTTATACACAAACTAATTAGCCGGTTTTAACACTCCGGCAATTGGCAAGCTGCTTTTTTATTCTTGATAGTTACATACGAACAATTTAAACATTTACAGCTTAAGATCAAGAGCATGAATCAGGTTGTGCATGCTGTATGAATTTACAAGGTGCACACTCAAGGGCTGACTCGCCAAATGTATTTTTGTGGTATGTTTGACATGGTTGGCGCTTCTTATTTAGAACAAAGGTGAGGCCATGCTGGTGAGCCTCAATCTTAATATTGGTAGCACCAAACTTGATCTTTGAGTAGCGAAATATGTAATATATACATTTTCCAAAATGAAAGGATAGATTACAAACCCTGCACTGGTAGAACCAATAGTTCATATTTATCTCTTCAGAGCATAGTTCACAGTGAAATTCTTGGGGATGATCTGTTACTTCCTCGGGAGAAAATATCAAGTGAAGGGGGTGAGGATCCCATGGATGTGTCAGTGTAAGTGGCTTAAGACCACATTTTACATGTATAAAGTAACAAGATTGATTACATTCATACAACACTCTTTCCAGTCTATTAATTTGTTACACGCCATGCATTCTATTGGGTAATGAGAAGAACTTTGTGTAAGAAGGTGATGATGAGCTTCATGTTTGATCAGTTTGGGTGGAACAGCACACCCACTGTCAATCTTTGCATTAACTATCCATCTCGCGTGCCCAGCTTCATATGTGCCTCGCATTTATGTCCCATTTCTAAAATCTCCACATAGTGCAACACCAAATATCATGGAGACTGGGTTGAATACCCACGTACTTTCCACCTATGTAAAGCTGCATCTCTTTCGGAAAGTAGGCGCAGTATTGGTGGAGAATGTAGTCACATTCTCTACATTCATAGAAAGCATCAACATTGGTGTAGATGTATACGCTGCACCCGTTACAAATAAGCGCTATTCCTTCTTTGTCAGTAATACTTGGAACACTTTTGTTTATCAGTAAAAGTCGATGTTCGTGGCTCCAGTGGTTGATATGATCAACCACGATTCATTCTGTGGCACCGAGAGGAGCAGAAAATCTGATTCATTAAAAGGATGTTCTCCAATCAATCTACAAAATACAGTGTACAAAATACAATGATAAATGAAAGATGATTTCTGTATGAGTAAACCACAGCCATAGCAGAGATCGCCCTTGCGAGCATTGTAGTCCTCGTTCTCTATCAGTTGATGAGAATGAAATTCAGACATGTAGTAATCTGAACAGATGATAGACTCTGAAATCGACATGATGAAATCTCGGAAAACAAAGGGTAAAGAATACTAAAAAATTTCAGCAACCATTTTTGTTGTTTATGTTAAACTGAAAGTATAGTAATATATACATGTTCACTTGATACAAGAGCAAGTAAAGAATGTTTAAAAATTCCCGTTAATATAATAACAATTTTTGTTAATAGAATTTCTGTATTTAGTAAAGTACGTAACATCATGAATTTATGAGTAAGTAAAGAATGTTATTATATTTTCAGATAAAGTAAAGAATGTCCTAAAACTCTACCCAAGTACAAGAATATATCTTACATAGTGTTTTAATCAATTAATTAGAATATTGAGTTTTATGAGTATTACTATTGTACACTAATAAAGAACACTAATAAATAAAGTATTTATTAAAAAAATATTTATTTATTCTCTTTTTTCGATTCATGTAACAAATGTTTGCATCCAAATAACAATGAATCTAGTATTTAAAGATTTTAAATAAATACTCATATCTTATAAACATATCAGAAGAAAGACGAATTGATTCACATCGACCACTCGGATTCCCATCAACAACGTCTGCTTGCCTAGATTTCAAATCTACTACTTCTGGTTCCACTATGGGCTTAACTTTCAGGGTAAGAAGATTGTAATAATAGTCGACGTGGTCTTCTTTAGCAAGATACAAAATTCCATCCGTCATCCATACAATTAAATGAAATTCAGATTCAGATTCAGAATCCTTTTCTCTATAAAGGAGTTTTGCAGAAGTCAATTGTTGAGTGTAGAATGGACAAGATATAATAATTGAATTGAATATTTTTTATTAATAATTATTTACACACTTTGAGAGGTTTTCTCTAAAGTACAAAATTGACAACTGCTTTAAAGGTTGTTACTCCTTTCTATTTATAGACTCATTTAGGGTTTAATCTAATTCCCAAAATGCCCTTATATCAAATGGGCTTACATTGTAGACTCTGATGCTAAGACTAAAACGGATATGGGCTTCAGGCCCCACATTTGTCTCCCCCTTCAATATTCGGAAAATCTTTAGATTTTTGAATTTGTGCAGGCCCACGATAAGTGAAAGGTCATGGGTCACGCGTTGAAAAGTTGTGTGTATCACCCTTCTTCTTTTTTTACCTTTTAACCTTATCGCTATTTTTACTTTTCATTGTTCTTCTCTTTTTCCTGTTGTCGAGTACTGTTTACTATTTTTATCGTCTTTCTTTCTGAATTCAGTTCGTTCTTCTCTAGGATCGTCACCGAGAGCACTTCGTCATCTCTTGAGCCAAGTACATTTTTATTTTACTCCTTTATTAATCTTCTAATTCCTACTGGTTGAGTCTCATGGATCCATTACACAAACACCATAATAGCAATAAGAGCTTTGGTTCCGAAACTTTAAGTAATTACAATCTTGAAAAACGTCCTATTGTAGAGGACATGTCTGCTCCCCTTGAAAACCTTATTAGCCTTGAATTGCCTGAAGGAGACCTTCAGTCTTGTCATAGTTTTAGTTTTTTAGAAGGACTTGAGGATAGAACTCCTGTTGAGATGCCGATGACCCCTCGAACCGAGGCTGCGAGGTAGAAGATTATGGAAGAAGCAAGTTTGGTTGGAGCCAAGCTTTTGAATGATAAGTCCCCTTTTAACCGAATTAGTGACTTTGTAATTGACCCGATTAATCGGACATTTATTCGTAAGTGTGTAGGTGTAGACATAGGTTATCGATGTCAAAGTCCTCGAGCCGAGGATAAAATCTGGATTATGCCTGAATTTGGTGTCCAAGGGATACCCCTCATGTTTTTTGAGTATGGACTTCGATTACCCATGCATCCATTCCATTTAACTATTTTTGAAAGTTTAGAGTGTGCCATAGCTCAAGTGGCTCCAAACTCCGTGGCGCAAGTAAGCGGTTTTATAGCTCGTTGTGCCGAGCTGTCTATCGACCCTACCCTCGAGTTGTTTTTCTCTATTTATCATGCTAAAACCATAGGGCCCTAGGTTTATTTTGATCGACGTGAAGGTCGTCAATGTCTGGTCGAGGTGCCTTATTCGAATTCGGGATGGCATACCCATTGGTTATTTTTTCATGGTACTGACTCGGAGTTGATAAGCCCTTGGAGAGAAGTTTCTCGAAATTGGCTTTTCGCTCTGAATCATATGCAAAAATACGATGATAATGTTTTGAACCGTTTTCATGGGAAGGTGTCTCGTTACACCTATCATCATTTATGTAGCATCACTTTCTTAGAAGAACATCGGTATAAGATATATTCTACTTTTCTTTGTAATTTTACTTTGGTCTGCTATTTCTTTATAGACTGACGCCTTTTCGTTTTGTCTCTGTTTTTGTTTTTGCAGTAGCTGGAGAATCTTTGAAGACTGTTTTACGGGGAGCATCGACGATGCCATCAAACAAAGTTCTTGGTTATTGCGGAAGAAGCATTCTAGGCTCCACTAAGTAGCCTAAACGAGGTTGAAGGATGCGGTATTGTTCCTTGAGGACCAACCGTAGAGGCTGAAAAAGTTGAAGTTAGTCCTGACATCTTAAAAGAGAAGAAGAGGCCTCGATCTGACCGGGAGAGTCACCACGACATCAAATTCGGAGAACTGAAGTTGTTTCATTGGCCACTGATGGATCGAAAAATGAGGCGGGAGGTTCTGTATTGCCCGTGTTACTTTGCGTCCTATATTTAGTAAGGATGAGTTGGAGTCAGTGAAGATCGAGATTCAACCCGATGAGCGGTGGCATGCTGGGGATCGGGCTCCTTTGATGAATTTAGTCGTCTTTCACTTGGCTCCAGATGGTGAGATGTATAGTGAATTGTCACGACAAGAAATCGCTCTTCGTGTGAAGAAACTTGCTGGTCGAGTAAGATATCTTCTTGTTTCGTAAGAAAACAAGATTGTGCTTCACTAGTTACTTATTAGTCTATTGTTTTTGCAGCTATTGTCTGATTTTTGTCATATAATGAGCACTTACGAGGATGATGTTGATGGCAAATGGAGGGAAAAATTAAACCTGGAACTGTCGGATGCTCGTGATGAGAAAACAGCTACGGAAAAGAAGGCTATTGAGGCTGAGCATCGTGAAAAGAAGGAAAATACCGAGATTACTTCATTAAAGGGGAGTCTGGAATCGATGGAAAAGGAGCGCGATTCTTGCGTCGAGAAACTGTCCTTACTTGCTGAAGAAGTGAAGAATCTTAAGCTTGAAAAGAAGACGGACAAGGAAGCATTAGGTCGTGTCGAGTCCCAGGTTAAGGAGTTAATCACTGCTATGTCGAATTTGCAGATTGAGGTGACTGATTTGAAAGCAGAATTGACTAAGAGTCACGAAGAATCTGCGGGCTCCTTTGAAGAAGGGTATCAAGTGCTTTATGACAAACTTGCTGCTGCTGGGGTTGATCTTAGTGGTTATAGTTTTGCAGACTACCTGCTCGGAATTGATATGCCATTGCCGAAGAACATACCTGAATAGATTTCCTGAAGACGAAAGATGCCTCGTGATTTATGTATTTTCTTTTTGGCACCTTAACCATGGACTTTTCTCCGAGGGATGCCTCGTGTATTTATCGTTTGGATAGATGTTGATGTTGTTCAATTCTTCGTATTTTTATTTGGTATGATTTGGAATCACTACACTTATCCTGCATAATCAAATTGTTGATGCCCAAAATATTTATAATTCATAAAACACGACAAGTTATGATGAATTATCAGATTGTGAAAAATAGCAAAGGTAGAAAGTTAAAAATGAAATGATGGATAATTCCCTTAAGGAATTGCAATAAAAGATAAATGATAAAGCATATGTAGATATATAAATGTTCAAACAGGATGTAAGTGCTAAGGATAGAAAATCATCAAACATAATGGGGACCGAGGGATCAACCACAGTTTTATTAAATAACTTAAAGATTTTGTTCATCCAAGGAGAGTCCATAGTGACCCTTAGTATTTTCCTTTAGATGTTTCAAAGAACATATTTTGGGTGCCTTACTGAAAAAACTTCTTGAGGTGTCGAGCATTCCATGATTTTTTGATGGGAGCTCCCACCAGAGTAGCGAGCTCGTAGGTGCTTGGTCTGATAACTTTTGATATCTTATATGGGCCTTCCCATGGAGCCTTGAACTTTCCTGTTATCGTGGGCTGAGAAACTATAGATTCGCGAAGAACGAGATCATTGACTTGAAAGTCCTTTGTCTTGATCGATTTATTGTAGTATTGTGTGACTCGTTTCTGGTAGTCAACGACTCGAAGATGGGCGGCTTCGCGTGTCTCCTCCAAGAGATCATTATCAAGTTTTAAGCCTTATTCCGATGCCTGAGAATCGAAGTACCGAACCCTTGGAGTAGAGAGATATACCTCTATTGGGAGGACTGCTTTAGTTCCATAGGCCATTTTGAAAGGTGTTTCTCTTGTAGATGTGCGAGGAGTAGTGCGGTAAGACCATAGAATGTTGGGCAATTCGTCTACCCAGTGTCGAGGAATATCTATCAATCTTTTCTTTAACCCTTGCAATATAATCTTAATAGTGGCCTCCACTTGTCCGCTGCATTGAGGGTAAGCAACCGAGGCGTTGACATGCTTAATCTTAAGGTTTTCTAACATTTGCTCGAAGTCAGTTCCAACGAATTGGGCGCCATTGTTTGAAACAAGGATTCGTGGAACTCCGAAGCGGAAGACAATAAACTCCATAAAAAATTCTATCATTTCTTTTTCTCGGATTCGAGCAAGGGGCTTGGCCTCGACCCACTTGGTAGTGTAGTCGATGACAACTACCAGATATTGTAATCGATTTCTTACTCTCGGAAAAGGCCCTACTATATCAATGGCCCATATAAAAAATGGGCATGAGGATAAGATTGGTGAGAAGCTCGTCTATGGATGATGGTCCACCTTTACATGATCTTGACAAGAAGTGCAGGCTTTGACAAATGCTTCACAATTAGAGTGGAACGTCAGCCAGAAAATGCCTTGTCGTAGAATTTTATGAGCTAGGTTCTTTCCTCCTAGATGATCCCCGTAAATGCCTGTATGCACCTCGAACATAGCCGTTTGAGAGTCGTTAGGGATAATGCATTAAAGGAGAGGACCGACAAAGCCCCATCGATATAACTGGTCGTCTTTTATACAGTAGTCTTTAGATTTATGCATGATTGCACGAGCAACTTTTTTGTCCTCGGGAAGCTCATTGTGGACGATGTAACGGATGAGGGGTGTGCACTAGTTGGGTACCTCATCGACATTGTGGATGGCTTCCTATAAAATAGAAGGCTTCGACAGTATTATGACGTATATTGGCTCATTAGTGGAAGATATAGTTGATGAGGCCAATTTGGACAAGGAGTTATCGGCTCGACCAATATGAGCCACTGTCCATGAGGAGAATGATTGTAGAGTTGTATAAACTTGTGACAAGTAACTGGCCATTCTCGAGTTATGCGCATTAAAGTCTTTCAAGATTTGTTTAACCACGAGTTGAGAGTCACTGAAGATATTTATGATAGTTATATTGAGGCTTCGGGAAAGTCGGAGTCCTGCAAGCATGGCCTCGTATTCAGCCTCCTTATTTGTCACTTTAAATATAAACTTGATGACCTGTTGTACCTTAAATTTGTCTAGACTGACTAGTATGAGACCTGCTCCGCTGGTGTCGTGGGTGGATGATCTGTCTATGAAAAGAGTCCAAGTTTTAGCATTGTCATGAACCTCAGGACTGCTTAGGTTGGTCGAGCTTATCGGATCCGACATGTCGTCGGGGAATTAGCATTGGACCATAAAGTCCGAGAGAACTTGTGAATTAATAGCACCTCAGGGTCGATATTCGAGGTAGAATTGACTTAATTCGATCGTCCACGAAGCTAGTCTTTCCGTCATATCAGGTTTGTGGATAACCCTTTTGAGTGGTTGATTGGTCATGACCCAAATAAGGCGACCCTGAAAATAATGACGAAGCTTCCTACTTGCTATGACCAAGGCATAAATGATTTTCTCGATGCGAGGATAACGAGTTTCGACATCTTTTAAACTGTGTCTTACATAATATATGGGGCGCTCGAGCCCTTCGACGTCCCGAACTAACACAGCCGTGATAGTGAGATCATTTGCTGAGTGGTAGACTTTTAACGCTTGACCAGGATATGCTTTAGTAACTACATGAGGTGAGCTAAGAAATATTTTAAAATGGACGAGGCTCTTTTCGCATTCATCCGTCCAACATATCTTTTTTTATTTAGACGCGTTTTTGATAGCTTCAAAAAAAGGTAAGTATTTTTACCAGCTTCGGGGAATAAATCGGCGCCAGGCCGTGATACATCCTATAAGAGCCTGAAGGTCTTTAAGTTTTTGCGGTCGCTTGATGGCCTGGATGGCCTTAATTTGGGAAGGATCAGCCTCGATGCCATGCTATGTAAGCGTAAAACCCAGGAATTTGCCCAACGCGACCCCAAAAGTACACTTAGAGGGATTAAGGCGCATATTATTTTTCTTGATGATAGTAAAGCTTTCTTGAAGATCTACTAGGTGGTCGTGTTCCGTGATGGACCTAACGATCATGTCGTCCACATAGACTTCCATGTTATGACCTATTTGGTTGGAAAAAATGGTGTCCATCATTTGTTGAAAAGTTACGCCTACATTAATAAGACTAAATGGCATGTTTTTGTAGGCAAAGATGCCTTGATGGGTGATGAAAGCCATTTTTTGTCAATCTTAAGAGTCCATTTTAATTTGATTATAGGCTGAGAAGGCGTCCATGAAAGAAAGAAGTGCATGACCCGAAGTTGCATCCATTAACTGATCGATGTTAGGCAGAGGATAGAAATCTTTGGGGCATGCCTTATTGAGGTCCGAATAATTGACACACATTCTCTACTTTCCGTTACTCATACAGAAAACAACTACATTGGAAATCTATTTAGGGAATAGGACGGGTTCGATGAACCCTACTGCGAGAAGTTTGTCGATTTCAGCATTGATGGCTTGTTTTTTTTCTTCGGAAAAATTTGTCACTTTGGTTGGACGGTACGAGGCTTGAGGTCGCGATGGCCTCGGGGATGCCCGACATATCTTTTGCTTCCCAAGCGAAAATATCAGCGAATTCACGTAGTAGTTTGGTCATACCGGCTGTTAAAGACTCATTTAGATTTTTTCCAATTTTTATTGTTTTCAGTGCTTTACTTGGAATTAGTTCAATAGCTTCAGTCTCTTCAGTTGGCTGGCAGTTCGATTCTTTGGGGACCTCGATTGAGCTATGAGGGTCTATCTGGATAACTTAATGGATACTTGGTTCGGCATTATGTTTCTTGCTCGTGGATACAGAGTTCAAATAACATTACCGTTCCAGTGCCTGATTTCCAACAACCTCTCCAATGCCATAATCCGTATGAAATTTTATTTTGAGATATGGGAGAGATATTACCGCTTGAAGGGCTGCCAACGTTGTTCGTCCAATAATGACATTATAGCTTGAGGCGGCATTTACGACATGGGATTTGGCCACGTGCCAGACTTGCTACGGGGCCGTTTCGAAGAGTATTGGCATGTCGATCAATCCTATAATTTTGACTTCATTACCCATAAATCCGAACAAAAGAGATGTATTACTCACAAGTTTGCGATCACCAATGTCCATTCGAGTAAAGGCATTGTGATAAAGAATATCAACGGCGCTACCCGTATCGACGAGGATCTTCTTTACAGTGTTTGTGCCGATCTTAGTTGTAATAACCAGGGGATCTTGATGTGTATCGAGTAGACCGAGGTTTACCTCGGAGAATGTGATCGAGGGACTGGGGTTTACCTTTTGTTTTTTAGTCAGCCCATAGTCGACATGCAGTATCTCTTGAGAATACAATTTTTGAGAGTTATTATAAGTCCTGCCAGAGGCATGTCCGCCTGATATTACATCGATAAGACGATCGGTGTTCGGGGCTTGGGTATGCCCGACATGGGTGTCGATAAAGTGAACGAGATGACCCTTTTAGATGTCTCCCTCAATCAAGTTGCTAAGCTGGATGCAATTCTCCGTAGTGTGACCTGTATCTTGGTGGTAGTCACAATATTTGGAGCTCGAGGCTTGATCATGATTCATTGGTCATGGAGGACGGAAGTCAGGCTCTTGAAAGGCATATAACTAGGCCTATTTGTAATAAATAGATGACAACTCAACTCAAGTAAGAAAATAAAGTAAGTAATAAATACTGAGGATGGAATCAAATCGAAGAATGTCAACTAGACACAAAGAATCAAATTGTCAGAAGAATTTTAATGAAGTTGCTACTCTACACCGGAAGAAGTTCATCTATATGTTCAAGCGTCGGAGAAAAATAGAGAAGCAGTTTTTCAGAAGA
>QRFB01000473.1:32791-79337 GCA_008931105.1 Oenanthe javanica | reverse complement strand
GGACTGTCAGTCGAACCTGAGGACACACTCATAACAGTGTCGTCTTTCGTTGCAGGGGTCTGAAGTTTACTTCTAGTTCTACCAGCGGCCGTGGAAGCTAAGGGCTTCTCAGGAGTTTCTTTCACGTGTTTAGCAGAACTCTTCGTCAATTTCTCAACAAAATCTTTGACAACAACCTGGGTGGCATACCGAATAGGACGGCCGAGGAGATTAGGCCATAACCTGTCGGATACGCTCAAACTTTTAATGATCTCCAAAGTCTTCTGGACGTCATCATTAATTTCCGCAGACTCAATAGTGCGATCTAGTAAGAAATATATATCATTGAAGAAACGATCAAGACAGTCCTTTATTTAAACATATGATAAATGATGAGTAATATACTACGACAATCGAGAACATTTGAAAGTGTTGAGTTTCCGCCTGGCATCAAAGATATAACTAGAGGCAACGTTTGACAAACTCAAGGGATATTATATGAAGTACATGGTTATCAACTACTAAAAGTAACATGACAGAGTTTGCCCAATATAGATCAATGCAGGCAACCGCAAGGAAGGTGAGATGACAATTTAAGTTGTCATATACACACTACGAAATACATGACGAAGGCAGACAGAATACACCAATAACAACTATAGTAACAATTATTGAATGCCGATTACACTCACAGATATATGACTCTTAGAAACAAATTAATACCGGCAAAACAATATGTCTCGACAGACTAATTGAAACAATATGAGTTAACAGGAGTCCAACGTGACAACCAACAATGGGGAATGCGATAGCAAGTATACGACATACGTAATATAATTCTCAAGGTCGAAGCCCATCAACAGGACAACGTCAGNTCTTTAATAAACACCTTTTCATCTACACTAGAAAATATAAGAGCTTTCGAACTTTTTAGCTTATTCCATACCTTGCTCTTAGTTGTATAAAAACATCTTTATTTCTTTTACCAATTCTTGAAGGTAACCTCAGATGAAGCTCAAAATAATCTACTTCAACAACTCCCAAAGTAAACAACCTTCTTTTCAAACACAACATTCTTTCCAAAGTAGACTTCTGATTTGTGAAAATTAATAATCTGGCCTGAAGCATCCGTGTATACATCAAGAATCTCTTTGATCTTAGCACATTCATTCTCATTCGCTTCAATAAAAAAGAGGCTNGCGACACTTATTAAATCTCTTAGTATTAAAGACATGATGGATTAGTTCGACGCTAACACCTACGTGATGCTTCTCTTCGATAGCGTTAAGGCAAGCCAACATCCTCTAGGCCGAAGGCATCAATTGCCCAGGTGCCATATCCATGGTTTTGAGCAAATCTTCGACGAAGCTAGGAAAAGGAAATCGAAGCCCTATGTCGAATGAGTAGCAGTAGAAACTCACCCAACCTTCGTTATGCCAATCGGCTCCTTCAACGGCTTGAGGGATAATCGCACGAGCGTTACCATCAAACAACAGCATCATCTCGTCAAGTTTCACATCTTTAATTAAACTCATGTTGTTGTCGCTGGTATCTAGTGTTGAGGTGGAATCCAAGTGGGTCTGTTTATGTTTTCGGCATTGGAAGCTGCGGTTTTAGCACTCTTCTTCACCATGGTTGTGGAGGCTGCAGAAAGTAGGTGTCAATTGGGGAAGATTGAAGCTAGATATGAAACCCTAATTGGTAATGAGAGTATTTATAAAACAAAGAAGGAGAGTTTGAATCGAATACAAAAATTGAATGATATGTTGTTGAAGGTATATGTGATACAGTGGCACAAACTACGAGATATTAATCCTATTGGTTGCATGTTTTCGACCAATAGGATTAGGGGCAACTGTTGGTGATGGATTTTTGCACGTCCGACGACTTCGTCCTGCTGTCGACATCAAGGACGCGACGAGAAGAGAGACGTCTGACGACAACTCGACTGCAGCTATGAAATAGTCAATAACCGTCCTGAATTTTAGAAAGGGATGGNGAAGCTAGGAAAAGGAAATCGAAGCCCTATGTCGAATGAGTAGCAGTAGAAACTCACCCAACCTTCGTTATGCCAATCGGCTCCTTCAACGGCTTGAGGGATAATCGCACGAGCGTTACCATCAAACAACAGCATCATCTCGTCAAGTTTCACATCTTTAATTAAACTCATGTTGTTGTCGCTGGTATCTAGTGTTGAGTTGGAATCCAAGTGGGTCTGTTTATGTTTTCGGCATTGGAAGCTGCGGTTTTAGCACTCTTCTTCACCATGGTTGTGGAGGCTGCNGTTTTAGCACTCTTCTTCACCATGGTTATGGAGGCTGTAGAAAGTAGGTGTCAATTGGGGAAGATTGAAGCTAGATATGAAACCCTAATTGGTAATGAGAGTATTTATAAAACAAAGAAGGAGAGTTTGAATCGAATACAAAAACTGAATGATATGTTGTTGAAGGTATATGTGATACAGTGGCACAAACTACGAGATATTAATCCTATTGGTTGCATGTTTTCGACCAATAGGATTAGGGGCAACTGTTGGTGATGGATTTTTGCACGTCCGACGACTTCGTCCTGCTGCGACATCAAGGACGAGACGAGAAGAGAGACGTCCGACGACAACTCGACTGCAGCTATGAAATAGTCAATAACCGTCCTGAATTTTAGGAAGGGATGACTATCTTATCCCCAATTAATAGGATCGTGGAGAATTATCCTCATACCAGCTAGGTACGTGCTGATGAAGGAGGAAGCTAATATATATCAATATATTTGAGGATAATACAAGAACATCACAATCACACTCTAACACTACTACTAGAATACGATTGCCGTCCTGGACATAGTCAGTTGTCATCCTCGACTTACTTTCCTCTTTTTCATCATTGTATCGTCATTTTCTTCACTTGTAATCATTGCTACATCATTATAGTGGATCATATTTGGTTGGGGAAGGTCCCACCAACGGTTTTTACCTCTCAACGGGGGTTTTCCGCGTTACCAATCGCTTGTGTCTTGTTCTTTCTTTGTTCTTGTCAATTTCTATTATGTTCTTGTTCTTAGCTTGTTCATACGTATTAAACTCACTTGAAATAATTTAGACTTAATCTTTAACCTTCAAAATTTGACCAAAAAAGCTACCATCAGAAAAAACAAATGTGTTACTACGACATCATTTACAAATATGATTCCATTAATTTTACCTTTACTTTCAGCATCTTTTTAATAAACATGAAAGTGCTTTCGAGTAAAACAAGAAAAGAAAAAGGGATAACGGATCTCTTTGTCTCAATTCTATTTATGGAGTAACAATACTCTTTTTAGATCCATTTATTAGAAACGAGAATTGAATTGATGAAATGCATCTCATTTTTTTCTCCACCCATCTTATATCATACCTCAACTTAAGCATAATACCGTGGATAAACTTCCACTCTACTCTATTATATGCTTCAGGTCAATTTTAATGGCCATTTTATTCTCATTTTTAAATCTACCATTTCTCATACAATGTAACCTTAAAACTCAACAATAACATTAGCATGAATAAGACTTCCTTTAATCATATTAATTGTGTTGCAATTTTTTAAAACGTAGGTTAATTTTTCTAAAGAGGAAATGTTAGATACTTCAAAAATTGTTTCAAAATATTTTTTTTAATGTTAAGTTGTATAATTGATAATTTTTAATAATAATATTAGACTCCATATACATATATTGTAATATACTGTATTTTTTAGATTAATAAAATAGATTAATAATAATAGTTGATAAAGATTAGAAATTAGAATTGGATTAAAATAATATGCTTTCGAATATGGGTCAGATTTGATTATAATATGTTTTGTTTTAGGGTTTTAAAACTCTATATATAGATTGAGATTTCCTTATTTTTTTCAAGCCACCAAGATTAAACAATTGTAAATCTCTCTCATACAAATCTTTATTCTTTTCTTCGTTCTTTATTATTAAAATTCGTAGAATTTTTTCATACACAATTTAGTTGTCTTGTAAAATTCGTAGTAAATTCATCGCAAGTCGGAATTTATTGATTCTAGATTTTTCGGAAAGATATTTTCGTTCTCTACGACTTTCATGTTAAAAGTTTTTACAGAAAATATAATTTAAATGGTCAAAAATAGATCTGGGCAGATTCAGAGTCATATAGTAGTTTAATGTTTGAGATGTGATATTTTCGATTGGGTGTTAAGGATTGGATATTTGTTCTAGGATGATGTGAATTCTTAGTTTGTGAAGTTGAGGTAAGTCTTCGATCGATTTTTCTAGTATTTTCAAAATTATGTGTATGTTTGATTATATAAATTTAGGCCAAGTGATTATATTTTGAAGTGATATGTATTATATGTATATATGCTATGTGTTCGCAGTAATTTTGAAACTCTGATTTATGCCATGGTTTATAAAAATTTAGGAGCGAGGTCACCGGGTTGTAGTGACAGTTTTCTGAAAATTTAGGATCGCTATCACCGGGTTATAGTGACCGTGGTATAAATTGTGGGTAACAAGTTATTGTTTTATGTGTGGTCATCGTATTGTATCGAATAAGAATATGAAAGTATATCAAACAGTTATGTGCATATTTATCGTATCAAAAATGATATTTTGTTTTATGTATAGTTGTTACTTGGCCCAACTAGTTGGATCGATTGTTACTTGTTGGGCTGTGTAGCTCATTACTTACAATTTTCAGGTTTGTGTAAAACGAAGATGGAGTGCTTTGGATTTCGAGGATCTTAGATTTGTAGTGGATTGGTTGTTGACTTGTCATTGTCAATTGTGCTTTTGTTATAGTTACATTTGTGATAAAGTTTTGTATTAATAAATTGTGTTACATTTTAGATTCTGTAAGATTAATATCCCGAAAAAGGTGAGCTGTTACAGTTGGTATCAGAGCTTTAGGTTCGAAACCTATTGATTGCTATTAGGCTTGACCTATAGGTAACTTGTGTGATTAGTGACTTTTTGGATGAACCTGTGTAATTGTTTTTTGGAGTATATGATTTTTGAGAATTTGGGGACCAAATTCTTTTTAAGGAGGGTAGTATGTAATATCCCATATTTGTTTTAGATTAATAAAATAGATTAATAATAATATTTGGTTAAAATTTGATAGAGATTAGAAATTAGAATTGGATTAGAATAATGTGTTTTCTAATATGTGTGAGATTTGATTATAGTAGGTTTTGTTTTAGGGTTTTAAAACTCTATATATAGATTAGATCTCCTTATTCTTTTCAAACCACCAAGATTAAACAGTTGTAAATCTCTCTCATACAAATCTTTATTCTTTTCTTCGTTCTTTGTTTTTAAAATTCGTAGAATTTTTCCATACACAATTCAGTTGTCTTGTAAAATTCATAGTAAATTCATCGTAAGTCGAAATTCGTTGATTCTGGACTTTTCGAAAAGATATTTTCGTTCTCTATGACTTTTATGGTAAGTTTTTCCAGAAAATATCGTTTAGAGGGTTAAAATGGTCAAAAACAGATCTGGGCAGATTCGAAGTCATGGAGTAGTTTAACGTTTGAGATGTGATATTTTCGATTGGGAGTTAAGGATTATATATTTGTTCTAGGATGGTGTGAATTCTTGGTTTGTGAAGTTGAGGTAAGTTTTCGATCAATCTTTCTAATGTTTTCAAAATTATGTGTATGTTTGATTATATAAATTTGGGTTAAGTGATTATATTTTGAAGTAATATGTATTATACGTATATATGCTATGTGTTCGCAGTGATTTTGGAACACTGAGTTATGCCATGGTTTGTAAAAATTTAGGACCGAGGTCACCGGGTTATAGTGACAGTTTTCTGAAAATTTAGGATCGCTATCACTAGGTTGTAGTGATCGTGGTATAAATTATGGGTAACAAGTTATTGTTCTTCGTGTGGTCGTCGTATCGTATCGAATAAGAATATAAAAGTGTATCAAAAAGTTATGTGTATAGTTATCATATCAAAAATTATATTTTGTTATATGAATACTAGTTACTTGGCCCGACTAGTTGGATCGTGTTGTGGATTAAAATCTAGGGTGTATTAATTGCGATGAATGTCGGACCTTATCGAGATTTAATGGCTGCACTTGTGTTTCGTAGCTTAATTCTGCCCTCACAAGATGCCTACGTATCTTAGTTCGTATGAGAATCAAGCCAGACGTAGTTCTAAGAATGATGGGTTAGGCCTTTTATATAGACGTAGAGAGTCTAAGAATTAGAATAAGTTTAGGAACCTTGGTGGGCAAGGCACCTCCTAGAAGGTTTCTAAATCCTTCTTGTGATAAAAGTAGTTTCCATGTAGGAATATGTTTCCTTGTTGATTGAGGTGTCTTGGGGTTACTCCTTGGAGTGATTTCCTTGTAGTCAAACATAATTAATTAGCTGTATATTTAGCTAATTAATTAATTATGAATTTATTTAATAATTAGGGTTTTAAGCCCCAATACACGAGCCTCCCTTTTGGACCAAACTAGGTCTAATTAATGCTACATTAATTCTGTCTTTAGGGTTTACTTTTAACCCATATCATTTGTCCCTCAACTTCTGTAAAGTGTGCAAAACTTTGTAGGAGTTAAGGTTCATGATCGAAGTTCATCTTTACGTTTCCTGGAATTTCGCCAAATTCTTTTTTGTCCTCAAATATTTTTCTTTGTACTCACAGGTATTTTCTAGGAATTTTTCTATATTTGTAGAGAATTTTCCATAATTTATTTGTACCCACAGACATTTTTCTAGGAATTTTCCTCTATTTATAGAGAATTTTCCATAATTTATTTGTACCCATAATTATTTTTATAGGAATTTTCCTCTATTTATAGAGAATTTTCCATAACTTATTTGTACCCACATGTATTTTTCTAGGAATTTTCCTCTATTTATATAGAATTTTCCATAATTTATTTGTACCCACATGTATTTTTTAGGAATTTTTCTCTATTTATAGAGAATTTTCCATAATTTATTTGTACATACGTGTATTTTTCTAGGAATTTTCCTCCATTTATAGAGAATTTTCCATAATTTATTTGTTTTTTAAATCATTTTTAATGATTTTTTAACATTTTTCTGAGATATTTTTGACCAGGAATCCTAATCGAATTCGACCAGGATCCTGGTTGTTTCTAGGCTTCTTTAGGAGTCCTGGTCGAGCATGGTTGCTGCTCGATTTTCGACTAGGATCCTAGTCGATTTTAGGCAGCCTTGGAGTTCTGGTCGAACAGGGTTCCTAGTCGATTTTTGACCAGGATCCTAGTCGATTTTAGGCTGCTTTGGAATCCTAGTCGAACAGGGTTCTTGGTTGATTTTCGACCAGGATCCTAGTCGATTCTAGGCTGCCTTGGAGTCCTAGTCAAGCAGGGCTCCTGGTCATTTTTCGACCAGGATCCTAGTCATTTTTGGGCCATCTTTTGACTTCTGGCCGAATGAGATTTCTAGTGATTTTAGGCCACCAAATAACTTTTAGCCGAATGGTGTTCTTGGTCGAATTTAAGCCACCATTTGACTTCTAGTCGAATGGCGTTCCTGGTCGATTCTCATAAAAGACCCCATTAATTTAAAGGGCTAATGGGCCTTGGCCCGTATCTGTTTTTGACAACATCGAGTTTTGGGCTTAAGGCCTTCATGGCCCAATTACTTTTTGGGCCCAACCTTTGATGGCCATGAGGATTTTAACCGATTGAGCTTCCTTTTTTATCGGCTATAAATTAGTGAGGTGTGAACTTCATTTTTCACCTCTCACTTTCTTATTAAATTTCTCTCCACAAACTTCTCTCTAGAGTTCTTTAGCAAAGACGATTTTCGACGATATTTTCTGATCAACCTTCCTCATTGTCATTTCAAACTTTCATCTGTTGAACATCAATGGCGTACCAAGATGCTGCTCAACAAAAACTCTTGGCCAGGGCAGCCAAAAGAGGTAATGTAGTCGTCATAAATCCAGTATTTTCTTCGATTTATGATCTACTACAAACATGGGTGATGAGTTTCTAACCCAGGCTGAGCTAGATGCGTTTAGGTACACCAATATTTTCACCAACTAGGTTCATTGTGACAAATTCATGAAATTGTATAAGTTGCCCCTGGGTTCAAGTTTGTTTTGGCTGAGCCTGGTGATCGGACTTGTCATTGGCGGCCCAATAGGCTATGTGTGTTTAGGGATGCCCTTCTAGGTGGGCTTAGATTCCTTTTTCACGACTTCATCATTAGGATTTTAGCTGAAGTTGGAATTAGTCCGGCCCAATTAAGCCCAAACTCGTGGCGAACCCTTCTTTGTTTTATAGTTTTATACCTTAGGAAAAATTATCCCCTCTCTATAGCTGTGTTCAGAAGCATTTTCCAATTCAAGAATAGCTCAACTTCGATGTTGGGTTGGGTTTACATTAGCCATATGCAAGGCGTTTCCCCGATTTTTAGCGACAAGTCCTTGCCCAACTCCAATCAAGAGTGGATGAGGGATTTTCTATTTTCAGAGTGAAAAGGCGGCGACTTGGTCACCATGTTCAAGTCCACATTCTGCAAGGTCAAGGACGAGAACCCAGGCATGATTCAATTGACTCCTGAGGAAAATCTCATTATTGCTGATTTGGGCCAATACAAAGGCTTAACCCATCATCGAAAGCTTTTGGAGGAGTTTTCTTTAAAGGCTGTGGGCATTTGTAATGTTTCTAATAAGGGTAATTTTCTTACCCTCCTTTTCCTTTTTCTTTGATTTTCCTAGTCGACCTTTTTATTTCCTTGTCTATTTTGCAGCTGCTGAAAGCATTAACTTTCACTTGGGTGTGGGCGATCAAGAAACCCACAAAATGAGGATGACCCATGAAGTTTTGGAGGGCCCAATCAAGGAGTCCAACTTTCCGAGCTTTCTTCAGCCTTGCGAAGGGGCCCAAAATAAGGCTAGGGAAAAGAGACCCCGCGAAGAAGAGGAAGACCCAACCACAACGGCTTGGAGGCCCAATTGGGGCTTAAGGAGGCAATATACTATCTTCGGGAGTACCCTGAACACCGTCGATTGGTCGCAGAACTCCATTTCTCCAGTTGACAAGGCCAAGATTGTCCTAAAAATGGACATAGAAGAATGAGAGACTCTGGGGGCCCAAGCTGTTGCTATGGCAAGGCCCATTTTTAGTTTTCCTAGTTTTATCGTGTTGTGTTTTTTTAAACAGGTCAACACTTACTTCTAGACCATGGCCCATCAGGCCAAGAATTGGCGCTTTTCTGAGAAGTCTCAAAGAAAAGGCAAGGTTAAGACGGAGGCCAAGTGGCCAACTTGGAGAAGAAACTACTCGTAAAGGAGCAAGAGCTGATAGCGGCCCATGCTGAGCTACAAGAGCTGAAGGTGGACAAACAGACCAAAATTGCTAAGTACATGGAGTCTGAGAAATTTTATTCCTTCATGGAAAAACATGACGACATGGTTTTTTCGACGACTTGTGCTCAGGCTTGGGTGAAGTGCCTCAACACCGTCTTGGTTAAGTATCATGGTCTTTTTGATCTGACCGATTTCCCCTGTCCCATGGGTTAGCCATTGGCTTTGACTTCTACTGCTCGAGGGACAAGTTCAGGCGACTTGTCGGGCGTCGAGGCCTTGGATGAGTATGATGGGTTTTCGACTCTACTCCCGAGACTGAGGACAATGCCCAAAAGGAGGTAGAGGAAGAAAAGAAGATCGATGAAGAAAAGAAGGATGAAGATGAGGACATCGAATATCTTCCTTAGTTTCTTTTTCCTCTTTGTATCGGTTTTTCTCGTATTCCTTGTATTTTCCTTTTCCGTTTAAATTATGTACTCCCAAGACTCTTTATTTATGAAAAGTCCTTTGTCGTTTGTTCTTTTCTTTTTCGTGCTTTAGCATATTTGATAAAATATACTTTTCGATCATAGAAGAATAAATGAGATATTAATCAAAGTGCCAACCATTCTTGTTCTTATTCCTTTATCATAAAGGAACTAACAAGATTGATTGTCAACCTAGGCTAAACACGCATGTTTTTGGAAATGCCACAAGACTAAAAACTTTATTAATAATGCCTTTGAGGCTAAAGTTGGCACAACCCTTACAAAATGGAAATCTTGTCTGGAGCGAAAGGCTCTTACATCCTAATGGTTTCATCAAACCTTATTTCTACTTAGTTCCTACTAAATATAAGAACTCGCAATATGAATTCTTTGAGGTATGCCAAGTTCTTGGCACTTCAACATCTTCTAGGGTTTCAAGGATATATGATCCTCCTCCCTTAACTTGTTTTATCTTGTAAGGCCTTTCCCAGTTAAGCGCTAACTTGCCTTTGGGGCCTACTCCAGAAGCTTCAGTTTTTTTGAGGACCAAGTCCCCTTGTCTGAAAAACCTTTCTTTAACCCTTAGGTTGTAGTAGAAAGATGACCTCTTTTGATATTCAACGATATTTGCATGAGTCTTATCCCTGACTTCATCAATCAAGTCTAATGCAAGCTTCATCCCTTCTTCATTTTTCTCAGGCTCGAAGGCCTTGATTCTTGGAGATACATGTGATATTTTGACTAGGACCACTGCCTCGGCTCCATAAGCCAAGAAGAATGGAGTTGCATTAGTGGTCACTTTATGAATGGTCCTGTATGCCCAGAGTATTGGGAAAAGCTCATCCACCCATGTGTTAGCAGAACGTTCGATCCTTTTTCTTGAGTCCATCAAGGATTATTCGATTGGCTACTTCAGCCTGCCCATTTGCTTGGGGATGTGTAACAGAAGTAAAGCGTAGATTGATGTCATTATCATTGCAATATTCCTTGAATTCTTCACTATTGAATTGTGTTTCATTGTCTGTGACTAAGATTTATGGTATTCCGTACCTGCATATGATGTTTTCCCAGATGAATTGAGCTACTTACTTGGTTGTTATCTTGGCCAGTGGTTTAGCCTCAATCCACTTAGTGAAATAATCGATCGCAACGATCAAGAACTTTCTTTGTCCGCTAGCCAATGGAAATGGTCCAAGGATGTCCATTCCCCACATTACAAAGGGGATGGGGGAATTGATGGACGTCAACATCTCAGGAGGTTGCCTGACAACTGGTGCATGCCTTTGGCACCTGCCACACCTTCTTACATATTCTTTTGAATCTTTTAGCAAGTCAGGCCTGTAAAAGCCAATGAGGGTGATTTTGTGAGCCAAAGCTCTGCCCCCCAAGTATTGGCCACAAATTCCTTCGTGTACTTCTTTCAAGGCCTCATGGGCTTCATTTGGCCTTAGACATTTCGAGTACGGAATAACAAAAGATTTCTTATTGAGAATTCCATCAATAAGAGTGTACCTTAATTCCCTCATAGTAAGCTTTCTGGCTTTCATGGTATTGGCATGAGTCCGTCCAGATTGAAGATGGGCTTTAATTGGATCCATCCAGCAACTGCCTATGTTTATCGGGGCTACCAGCTTTGCATTGATGCCGAGGGTCTTTAAGACTTGGAAGTAGACACTTCCCATATGTTCATCCACTTCCGATGAGGCGAACTTCGATAAGGCATCAACCTTTACATTCTCTTCTCTATAAACATATTCCATCTGACATTCTTCAAATTGAGTCATTATAGCTTTTACTAGTCGGAAGCATTTAACCATGACTACTTCCCTTGCTTCAAATTCTCCATTTACTTGGGATATGACCAACTTCGAGTCTCCACAGACTTTAAGGTATTTGGCATTCAGTGCCTTGGCCAGGCCTAGACCAGCTATCAGAGCTTCATATTCGGCTTCATTGTTGGTTGTTGGAAAGTCAAGCTTAATAAATACTCAATGACGAATCCTTCGGGACTTTGTAACACTAAGCTTGCTCCACTAGATTTTGTTTTTGATGCCCCATCAAAATTGAGCACCCAATATTCTTTAAGAGCTTGTCCTTCTTCTTCATCAAAATTGAGCACCGAATATTCTTTAGGAGCTTGTCATTCTTCTTCTTTTTCTGTTATTTCCTCCCTATCCTGTCCCTCGACTTCTTGGTCGTTAATGGTACATTCGACCATGAAGTCAGCAAGAGATTGAACTTTAATGGCCGTTCGAGGCTTATACTTGATGTCGAATTCTCCCAGCTCTATGACCCATTTAATCAATCTTCCACTTGCCTTGGGGCTATGTATGATGTTTCTCAAAGGTTGATCAGTTAATACCTCGATTTTGTGTGCTTGAAAGTAGGGCCGTAACTTTCTTGAGGCCATCACTAAGGCCAGTACAAACTTTTCAATCTTGGAGTAGTTAAGTTCCGCTCCATGCGAGACCTTGCTCACATAATAAACTGGTTTTTGAATCTTTTCTTCTTCCTTTATAAGGACAACCCTCATGGACTTTTCTGATTCAATCACATACAAGTATAAGATGTCCTCGGGACTAGGCTTGGCCATCAACAGAGCTTCAACCATATATTTCTTCAGTTCCTCGAAGGCTTCTTGACTTTCTTCTGTCCACACAAAATCTTTTACCTTCTTTAACATCTTGAAGAAAAGTAGGCATTTATCTCTAGACTTCGAAACAAACCTTCCTAGGGCTGCAACTCTTCTTGTCAATTTCTGGACATCCCTTACTGTCTTTGGGGGTTCTATGTCGAGTATAGCTTTAATTTTGTCAGGATTGGCCTCAATCCTCCTTTTAGAAACTNCCGAATGAGATTTCTAGTGATTTTAGGCCACCAAATAACTTTTAGCCGAATGGTGTTCTTGGTCGAATTTAAGCCACCATTTGACTTCTAGTCGAATGGCGTTCCTGGTCGATTCTCATAAAAGACCCCATTAATTTAAAGGGCTAATGGGCCTTGGCCCGTATCTGTTTTTGACAACATCGAGTTTTGGGCTTAAGGCCTTCATGGCCCAATTACTTTTTGGGCCCAACCTTTGATGGCCATGAGGATTTTAACCGATTGAGCTTCCTTTTTTATCGGCTATAAATTAGTGAGGTGTGAACTTCATTTTTCACCTCTCACTTTCTTATTAAATTTCTCTCCACAAACTTCTCTCTAGAGTTCTTTAGCAAAGACGATTTTCGACGATATTTTCTGATCAACCTTCCTCATTGTCATTTCAAACTTTCATCTGTTGAACATCAATGGCGTACCAAGATGCTGCTCAACAAAAACTCTTGGCCAGGGCAGCCAAAAGAGGTAATGTAGTCGTCATAAATCCAGTATTTTCTTCGATTTATGATCTACTACAAACATGGGTGATGAGTTTCTAACCCAGGCTGAGCTAGATGCGTTTAGGTACACCAATATTTTCACCAACTAGGTTCATTGTGACAAATTCATGAAATTGTATAAGTTGCCCCTGGGTTCAAGTTTGTTTTGGCTGAGCCTGGTGATCGGACTTGTCATTGGCGGCCCAATAGGCTATGTGTGTTTAGGGATGCCCTTCTAGGTGGGCTTAGATTCCTTTTTCACGACTTCATCATTAGGATTTTAGCTGAAGTTGGAATTAGTCCGGCCCAATTAAGCCCAAACTCGTGGCGAACCCTTCTTTGTTTTATAGTTTTATACCTTAGGAAAAATTATCCCCTCTCTATAGCTGTGTTCAGAAGCATTTTCCAATTCAAGAATAGCTCAACTTCGATGTTGGGTTGGGTTTACATTAGCCATATGCAAGGCGTTTCCCCGATTTTTAGCGACAAGTCCTTGCCCAACTCCAATCAAGAGTGGATGAGGGATTTTCTATTTTCAGAGTGAAAAGGCGGCGACTTGGTCACCATGTTCAAGTCCACATTCTGCAAGGTCAAGGACGAGAACCCAGGCATGATTCAATTGACTCCTGAGGAAAATCTCATTATTGCTGATTTGGGCCAATACAAAGGCTTAACCCATCATCGAAAGCTTTTGGAGGAGTTTTCTTTAAAGGCTGTGGGCATTTGTAATGTTTCTAATAAGGGTAATTTTCTTACCCTCCTTTTCCTTTTTCTTTGATTTTCCTAGTCGACCTTTTTATTTCCTTGTCTATTTTGCAGCTGCTGAAAGCATTAACTTTCACTTGGGTGTGGGCGATCAAGAAACCCACAAAATGAGGATGACCCATGAAGTTTTGGAGGGCCCAATCAAGGAGTCCAACTTTCCGAGCTTTCTTCAGCCTTGCGAAGGGGCCCAAAATAAGGCTAGGGAAAAGAGACCCCGCGAAGAAGAGGAAGACCCAACCACAACGGCTTGGAGGCCCAATTGGGGCTTAAGGAGGCAATATACTATCTTCGGGAGTACCCTGAACACCGTCGATTGGTCGCAGAACTCCATTTCTCCAGTTGACAAGGCCAAGATTGTCCTAAAAATGGACATAGAAGAATGAGAGACTCTGGGGGCCCAAGCTGTTGCTATGGCAAGGCCCATTTTTAGTTTTCCTAGTTTTATCGTGTTGTGTTTTTTTAAACAGGTCAACACTTACTTCTAGACCATGGCCCATCAGGCCAAGAATTGGCGCTTTTCTGAGAAGTCTCAAAGAAAAGGCAAGGTTAAGACGGAGGCCAAGTGGCCAACTTGGAGAAGAAACTACTCGTAAAGGAGCAAGAGCTGATAGCGGCCCATGCTGAGCTACAAGAGCTGAAGGTGGACAAACAGACCAAAATTGCTAAGTACATGGAGTCTGAGAAATTTTATTCCTTCATGGAAAAACATGACGACATGGTTTTTTCGACGACTTGTGCTCAGGCTTGGGTGAAGTGCCTCAACACCGTCTTGGTTAAGTATCATGGTCTTTTTGATCTGACCGATTTCCCCTGTCCCATGGGTTAGCCATTGGCTTTGACTTCTACTGCTCGAGGGACAAGTTCAGGCGACTTGTCGGGCGTCGAGGCCTTGGATGAGTATGATGGGTTTTCGACTCTACTCCCGAGACTGAGGACAATGCCCAAAAGGAGGTAGAGGAAGAAAAGAAGATCGATGAAGAAAAGAAGGATGAAGATGAGGACATCGAATATCTTCCTTAGTTTCTTTTTCCTCTTTGTATCGGTTTTTCTCGTATTCCTTGTATTTTCCTTTTCCGTTTAAATTATGTACTCCCAAGACTCTTTATTTATGAAAAGTCCTTTGTCGTTTGTTCTTTTCTTTTTCGTGCTTTAGCATATTTGATAAAATATACTTTTCGATCATAGAAGAATAAATGAGATATTAATCAAAGTGCCAACCATTCTTGTTCTTATTCCTTTATCATAAAGGAACTAACAAGATTGATTGTCAACCTAGGCTAAACACGCATGTTTTTGGAAATGCCACAAGACTAAAAACTTTATTAATAATGCCTTTGAGGCTAAAGTTGGCACAACCCTTACAAAATGGAAATCTTGTCTGGAGCGAAAGGCTCTTACATCCTAATGGTTTCATCAAACCTTATTTCTACTTAGTTCCTACTAAATATAAGAACTCGCAATATGAATTCTTTGAGGTATGCCAAGTTCTTGGCACTTCAACATCTTCTAGGGTTTCAAGGATATATGATCCTCCTCCCTTAACTTGTTTTATCTTGTAAGGCCTTTCCCAGTTAAGCGCTAACTTGCCTTTGGGGCCTACTCCAGAAGCTTCAGTTTTTTTGAGGACCAAGTCCCCTTGTCTGAAAAACCTTTCTTTAACCCTTAGGTTGTAGTAGAAAGATGACCTCTTTTGATATTCAACGATATTTGCATGAGTCTTATCCCTGACTTCATCAATCAAGTCTAATGCAAGCTTCATCCCTTCTTCATTTTTCTCAGGCTCGAAGGCCTTGATTCTTGGAGATACATGTGATATTTTGACTAGGACCACTGCCTCGGCTCCATAAGCCAAGAAGAATGGAGTTGCATTAGTGGTCACTTTATGAATGGTCCTGTATGCCCAGAGTATTGGGAAAAGCTCATCCACCCATGTGTTAGCAGAACGTTCGATCCTTTTTCTTGAGTCCATCAAGGATTATTCGATTGGCTACTTCAGCCTGCCCATTTGCTTGGGGATGTGTAACAGAAGTAAAGCGTAGATTGATGTCATTATCATTGCAATATTCCTTGAATTCTTCACTATTGAATTGTGTTTCATTGTCTGTGACTAAGATTTATGGTATTCCGTACCTGCATATGATGTTTTCCCAGATGAATTGAGCTACTTACTTGGTTGTTATCTTGGCCAGTGGTTTAGCCTCAATCCACTTAGTGAAATAATCGATCGCAACGATCAAGAACTTTCTTTGTCCGCTAGCCAATGGAAATGGTCCAAGGATGTCCATTCCCCACATTACAAAGGGGATGGGGGAATTGATGGACGTCAACATCTCAGGAGGTTGCCTGACAACTGGTGCATGCCTTTGGCACCTGCCACACCTTCTTACATATTCTTTTGAATCTTTTAGCAAGTCAGGCCTGTAAAAGCCAATGAGGGTGATTTTGTGAGCCAAAGCTCTGCCCCCCAAGTATTGGCCACAAATTCCTTCGTGTACTTCTTTCAAGGCCTCATGGGCTTCATTTGGCCTTAGACATTTCGAGTACGGAATAACAAAAGATTTCTTATTGAGAATTCCATCAATAAGAGTGTACCTTAATTCCCTCATAGTAAGCTTTCTGGCTTTCATGGTATTGGCATGAGTCCGTCCAGATTGAAGATGGGCTTTAATTGGATCCATCCAGCAACTGCCTATGTTTATCGGGGCTACCAGCTTTGCATTGATGCCGAGGGTCTTTAAGACTTGGAAGTAGACACTTCCCATATGTTCATCCACTTCCGATGAGGCGAACTTCGATAAGGCATCAACCTTTACATTCTCTTCTCTATAAACATATTCCATCTGACATTCTTCAAATTGAGTCATTATAGCTTTTACTAGTCGGAAGCATTTAACCATGACTACTTCCCTTGCTTCAAATTCTCCATTTACTTGGGATATGACCAACTTCGAGTCTCCACAGACTTTAAGGTATTTGGCATTCAGTGCCTTGGCCAGGCCTAGACCAGCTATCAGAGCTTCATATTCGGCTTCATTGTTGGTTGTTGGAAAGTCAAGCTTAATAAATACTCAATGACGAATCCTTCGGGACTTTGTAACACTAAGCTTGCTCCACTAGATTTTGTTTTTGATGCCCCATCAAAATTGAGCACCCAATATTCTTTAAGAGCTTGTCCTTCTTCTTCATCAAAATTGAGCACCGAATATTCTTTAGGAGCTTGTCATTCTTCTTCTTTTTCTGTTATTTCCTCCCTATCCTGTCCCTCGACTTCTTGGTCGTTAATGGTACATTCGACCATGAAGTCAGCAAGAGATTGAACTTTAATGGCCGTTCGAGGCTTATACTTGATGTCGAATTCTCCCAGCTCTATGACCCATTTAATCAATCTTCCACTTGCCTTGGGGCTATGTATGATGTTTCTCAAAGGTTGATCAGTTAATACCTCGATTTTGTGTGCTTGAAAGTAGGGCCGTAACTTTCTTGAGGCCATCACTAAGGCCAGTACAAACTTTTCAATCTTGGAGTAGTTAAGTTCCGCTCCATGCGAGACCTTGCTCACATAATAAACTGGTTTTTGAATCTTTTCTTCTTCCTTTATAAGGACAACCCTCATGGACTTTTCTGATTCAATCACATACAAGTATAAGATGTCCTCGGGACTAGGCTTGGCCATCAACAGAGCTTCAACCATATATTTCTTCAGTTCCTCGAAGGCTTCTTGACTTTCTTCTGTCCACACAAAATCTTTTACCTTCTTTAACATCTTGAAGAAAAGTAGGCATTTATCTCTAGACTTCGAAACAAACCTTCCTAGGGCTGCAACTCTTCTTGTCAATTTCTGGACATCCCTTACTGTCTTTGGGGGTTCTATGTCGAGTATAGCTTTAATTTTGTCAGGATTGGCCTCAATCCTCCTTTTAGAAACTATCATTCCTAAGAATTTTCCAGACCCTGCGCCAAAAGTGCATTTTGCAGGGTTTAACATCATTTTGTGGTGCCTCAGCACTTTGAAAGCCTCTCCAAGGTGTTCAATGTGATCGGTCTTATCGAGGCTTTTATCTAACATATCATTAACATAGACCTTCATGGTTTTTCCAATAAGATGCTTGAAAATTTTGTTAACTAGCCTTTGATAGGTGGCTCCTGCATTCTTTAACCCAAAGACCATAACAAGATAACAAAATATACCAAAGACAGTGATGAAAGATACCTTGGCAATGCCATCTTCATGTATCCTGATTTGATTGTATCCACTAAAGCCATCCATGAAGCTTAACATCTCATGTCCTGCTGTGGCATCTATAAGTGCATCGATCCTCGGAAGAGGGAAGCAATCCTTTGGACATGCATCGTTTAAATCAGTAAAGTCTACACATATTCTCCGCTTGCCATTGGATTAATGATCAGTTCGGGGTCAATCCCTGACATATCAGTGGCTGTCCAAGCAAATAAGTCCCCATTTTCTTGCAAGAACTTTGTTAATTTTTCTTTCATAGGCTCTTTTAATGAGGCCCCAATATAAGTGACCTTCTCAGGTTCTCCCAGAACTAAGGGAATTTAAACCAAGTCCTCAGCTGGCTTCCCCCTTCTTTTTTCATCTTCTATTGAGTCCATGTCCTCTGTGGGCAGGACTTGTTCCCCGACTCCATCGGGTCTCAAGACTGTCATGTAGCAACTTCTTGCCATTCTCTGATCTCCTTTTTCCTCCCCAACACCGTTTCTGGTGAGGAACTTGATCTAAGTGATAACTCGAGGCAACAACATTAAAAGCATGCAAGTCTGTTCTTCCAAGGATTGCATTGTACGTAGAAGATGCTTTAATTACTAGAAAGGTTAGCATCTGAGTGGCCTCTCGAGGCACTCTTCCCATTGTCATGGGTAGTTGAATGGTTCCTTTCACTTTCGACTCCACTCCATTAAAACCATAGATTGGAACATCCGAAGGGGTTAGTTGGGAATCATTGTACCCCATCTTCACAAAGGCATCATAGAACAAGATATCAACTGATGCTCCATTGTCCACCAAGACTCTCTTTACTTCTGAATTTCCTATCAAAGGGGCTATGACAAGAGGATCATTGTAAGGAAACTTTATCCCTTCCAAGTTTGAGTAATTAAAGGATATGACCACCTCCGTTCTAGCACGTTTAGGTGCTTCACCTACGACTTGCATAACTTCTCTTGCATATGCTTTTCTTGAGTTTCTTGAACTCCTTATAACTGTGGGTCCTCCGAAAATCATATTAATAACTGGTCCTCTAGGCTGGGGATTCTTATCCCGACTATCATTGTTTTTCCCATTATCATCGCGCTTATCACGGCTTCCATCTTTAGTGTACTTAGAAAGTTTTTCTCTTCTGATAAGGAATTTGATTTCATCCTTCAATTATCTGCAGTCATCTGGGTCATGTCCGGTATCCTTATGAAATCGGCAAAATGCGTTCTTGTTTCTCTTTTCAGGATCAGACTTTAGGGGTTTAGGCCATCTCAGGTCTCGATCCCTTTCAATATCCATCAGGATTTGGCTTCAATGCGTATTCAGCTTTGCATATTCAGTGAACTTTGGTCCCAAGTTATTTTTCTTAGGAGGGGATTCAGAATCCTTGTCCGTCTTAGAATATTTGTCCCGGGCATCGTACTCCTGATCCCCTTTTCTTTTCTTATTGTTATTATTCCCGTTAATCGCCACTGACATGGTGGTTTTCTTCATGCTTTCTTCTGCCTTGATGTACTTCCTAGCCCTATCTTGAAGGAGGAGTATGTTCTCTGAGGGATGCTTGGCTAATAACCTTTTAAAGTAAGGATCAGTCGTCCCCTATTGCAAGGCTATCATAACTAATTTTTCGTCCAAGTCGGGGACTTTCAAGGCTTCCTTTGTAAAACGGTTCAAGTAGTCCTTCAGAGATTCATTCTTTCCTTGTTCCAGATTCATGAGAGAAGCTGAACTTTTTTCGTGCACTCTTCCGCTTATAAACTGTCTTATGAAGGCCTTGTTGAGTTCTTTAAAGGACTCAATACAGTTGGGAGGTAACCGGCTATACCAACATTGAGCCATGCCCCCCAGGGTTTGAGGAAAAGCCTTGCACTTGACAACATCGTTGATAGGTTGTAATAACAAAGCATTCGAGAAAGTTCTTACATGATTCGAGGGATCTCCCGCTCCATCATAAGTCTTGATGGTATGCATCTTGAACTTCCTTGAGATGTGAGCGTTCATGATCGCTTCGGTAAAGGGTGGTGTCGGATCATCAGTATCTCCGAGTGGTAGCAACTTAGTGGGATCAGCCCTTGTAGTTTCTCTCCTCCTCTCTCGAGGGGTTCCATCTAGTTCTATGATGTCCGGGGCTTCACGCCTCGGGGCTGGCCTTGTGTCATGTTGACCTCAACTTTTCTTGAGCTCTTTGAGTTCAGCCTCGTAGGAAGCAATTTTCTGTTCTAGTGTCCTACATGACTGTGAACGTTGGCTCCTTACCGGTTCCTTGCCAGACCTTCTCCTTCTAGGATTAATATCGGTGCCTTGAGAGCTTTCATCATCAGTTAAGTATGGTCTTGAGAAATCACGGACTCCCTCTTTACGCCCATAATTTTGTGGGGGTTCCAACCCTCAGATATAAGGACGAGGATAAGCTTGGGAGAGTCTAAGCCTAGGTCGGGCAACAGTACTACTAGGGATAACAAGAGTGGAAATTTTTGCGTGAAAAGAAGCTGCAGTAATAAAAGGAATTTGAATTACGGGGTATAAAGGGTTGGATCCATGAATGACTTCCTCGTGATTAGTTGAATGGACCATTTCACAGGTACCTGGTCTTTTGAGTGCTGGGGCCTTGAATTGCAGCTGGAAAAGTCACGGTAAACTACCAGATTGCAAAATGGCAAACTAAACATACCAACACTTTGAATAAAAAACACACACACACTGATCAATGGCATGGCACTCTCTCTATACTCTCTAACCTCCATTTCAATCTCACTAACAATCTTCATCACTCTCTTATTCTTCTTCATCAACCTCTCTTACCCTCATCTCAAAATCCCATCAAAAATCCCCCATAGAATTCTCTTAAATTCAACCCATAAATCTTGTTCATCAATTCTTGAAACCCCACATCTTTTTCGCTGTAAATTCTCAATTCTTCACTGTTCACCCTCAAATGGGCTCATCAATTACTTCTCTCTTCATTTTTGTGTATTTCAAGAAACCCCATTTGTGTCCATCCCTTTTCTTGGACTCTGTGTATTGTTACAGTTTTATGTACTTGTTAAGACTGCTCAATCAAGATTCTCAGTTGTGGTGACTAAACTTGTGGGTCATTTGAGTTTATCACCTTCAATGGGTGCTGTGACTTTGCTTGCACTTGGGAATGGGGCACCTGATGTGTTTGCTTCTGTTGCTGCTGTTGGTGGGGGGCAAGCAAGAACTGGTTTTGGAGCTATTTTGTCAGCTGGGACTTTTGTTTCGGCTTTCGTGGTTGGTTTTGTTGCGATTTATGCTGCACCCTTTAGTGTTTTGCCTGGACAGTTTGTGAGAGATGTGTTGTTTTATTTGACTGCTGCTTTGTTCTTGTTTTATGTTTATCTTAGTGCTGAGATTTATCTTTGGCAAGCTGTGGGATTTGTTGGGTTTTATTTGTTTTTTGTTGGGGTTGTGTTTTGGATGGATTTGGGAATGGGGAGTGGGAAAGGGAAGGGAGGTAGTGGTAGTGAGTTGGATTTTGTTGGGGGTGGTGATGTCGATAAGGGTTCGGTGGAAGTTGTTGTGGAAAATGTGAGGAATTTCGAGAAAGGGAAGCCTAGGTTCGGATTTTGGAAAGCCTTTGAACAGGTATGTTTAGGATTTTATTCATGGTTGCTAATTGTAATGTTCATATTCGTGATCACTTTCTAATGTTGTTTAATTTGCTGTGGATGGTGTGGTCGTGATATCTTTGATTTACCAATAAGATTTTTCTTTGAATTTTGACTCATTTGTTTAAGTTTAATGATTATTGCCAGCCTTGTATACAAAAACCAAGACTTTAGCATCTATTGCTTTGCAGTGCTTAGGCTTCATACATAACCTTTGTCGTAACGTTCGGAATTGCATATTACTGTTCACTTAAGTTTAATTTGGTATTGATGTTGTGGGTGTCATTTAGCTGTCCACAGTATATGGATATCTTTGCTTTACCAATAAGATTTTGCTATTAATATTTACCGGTTTGTTGCAGATTAATAGTTTCTGTGAGAGAATATTGTGAATCATTGACATTAATTTTTGTATTAATTCATTTTCCGTTCTTGTACACAAACTAACTCATCTGTATCTAAGGTTTCATGGTGCATAGGCTTTCATAGCACATACCTAAGGGTTGTGGTCAGTGTCAATAGTGCAAGTGCTACCAATAGAGTATCATATAAGTCAGTTAGTTCCACTTCCTGGAACAAGTTCCCTTGCCAAATTTTTTGACTACCATACTAAAAACAGTTGACGGGATGTATTTTCAAGAGGGCGGGGGGGATAAATGGTAAAGTGTATAAAAATAGGCAACCATAACAAGTTCAAAATCATTACCTCTAATCAATTGATTAGCCATGGTGGCTGGAGATATATTGAATCATATTTTGATTATAGTGAGCTTTAGCCTATTTACCTCCAAAGATTGTGAAATATGATGTCTAACACTCATGAGGACAATCACAAACTGATTTCTGACCTCGTTGGCTATTATCCCTGGTTATATATTGGGTCCTGACTGACTAAAATGAGGGATATAGGTCTATACTTATATGATGAGTACAACAAACTACTGCGAATGTTCGTATTATGCTCGCTATCCGGCTTTGATGGAAACCAGTTATGTGGAAGACAACATATGTTGATGAAAATCTCTAAACCAATGACAGAATCACAAATAATCAAATTTATATCATTAAATCTGTTTTTGTCACTAGGATTAAAACCAACTCGACTCAAACTAATAGGATTCTCTTCTAAATTCTTCCCATCATTGAATTCACAAAGACATCATAAGCATGATGATAGAAAGTTAGAACCTCTTTGGTGTGTTCACTTCCTGTATTTCCCCTCTTTCCCTTTCATTTATACATCAATGACGGTATTTTGTAGCAAGAGGATGCTTGCCAAAATATGCTTCATTTTCTCCCTCGTTGTGGTAGATGTACCTATATGTGCTTCTTTATTGCTTGCATCTGATAATGCTTTCTCTGTTCTACATGGCTTTCAGTCTTTTGCATATTTGATGCTCAAGACGATTTTAAATCCAGTTTTCCTATATTTTATGGTGAGAGTAACTCCTCCCTTAATTGTTTATAATATTGTTGTAAATTTTCTTTTAGTCTCTGTTTTTCCTTTACAAGTATTAGTAAAGGAGGTTCTTCACTCTATACTTCCAGATGAAATCAGCTTTATGTCATTTTGTTTCTTACGATTCCATTCATCCTACCAAACCTTTATAATTGTCCCAATGCTTCTATACACTTATTTTCTCCTAAAATCAGTTATAATGACTGGACTCAGAAAGTAAATTTTAAACAGGGTCAATTGTTAATAGCAAACTTTTTAAGCTGATGATATAAGAATAATAATCCAATAGATAACTTCAATTGGTTTTGGGGTAGTTCCCCAATGGCAAAAATGAAAACTTTTTGAGGTATTGTAAAATGTGCTTGTTGCATGTAGCTTCTTTTTAACTCTGTGCAGGGAATTTGAATGTTGTTTTTGGTAATAGTGCACTGATTTCTTGAAGCTAAGAATCCGTATTCAGCCATATTAAAAGTGAGCATCATCCTTCAAAAAATAATTTAGACATAAAAATTATCAGAGATCGGGGGCTTACGTACGATTATTGTTGAGGAGATTTTAGACAACCACATAGATGGTGATCTACCACTTAAATGGATTACTAAAACTATTTTTGAGGAGATTGAGTTCGAACGCATGTTGCTGGTGCTTCTTTCCTTAATGTTTTTTAGGACATTACAAATTATCCATTATCTATATAATATGTTCTATTTATTTACTTTTGACGAAATGTAGAATTTATTATGACTTTAAGAAAAATTTCTTGAATTTTTTATTAAATAGAATACTAGTCACATTATTTATACATATATACCATTTTCTTTTAACCTTTACAAAAGGAAAAACAGAAGTTGGGAAAAAATTTGTAGAACCATATAAAATGTGAATTTTTTTATGAATTATATAAAATGTAAAAAATTCTGTGAATCATATAAAATGGGAGAATTTTATGGGTAGCATAATGTAAAGCAGCAGTCCTTAATAGTAATTCTGTACTTGGTCAAAACTGAGTAACTGATTAGGATTTGGTTTGTATGTTTGGTGTAAAGTATGAGTAACACTGTTTTGGCTTATGTCAGCAAGGTAGCTCAAATTATGCCTAAAATCTGGTATAAATATCTATAACAAAGAAGTTTTGATTATGGATATTAATAAAACCAAAACCACGTTTTCGGGTAATTATCATTACCCACTCATCCCCATCTTCTGTTGGTTTCTAATCCTAATTCATCTTTTAGGTATCATCCTGTATTGCATNCATCAATGACGGTATTTTGTAGCAAGAGGATGCTTGCCAAAATATGCTTCATTTTCTCCCTCGTTGTGGTAGATGTACCTATATGTGCTTCTTTATTGCTTGCATCTGATAATGCTTTCTCTGTTCTACATGGCTTTCAGTCTTTTGCATATTTGATGCTCAAGACGATTTTAAATCCAGTTTTCCTATATTTTATGGTGAGAGTAANTTACACCAACTGAGATGAGGTGTAGGCATAGCTACTTGCTGAGCATAATTTGTTGGATTCTCTTCCCCTTATGTATATCAATACTTCTTCGTACTAATATTGTGAAATAAAGATTGTTATTTTCTCTACAATAATATATTTTCTTGTATTATTATATCAGATGTTTAAATCCAGTGACAAATATTTCTATATTTTTCCTTCTCCTTTAGCCATGTACAGCTTGCTAATACGAAAGTATTTCATAAAAGTATATATCATTAACATAATTTTTCTTTCTCTCTTTGTTGCTTTCAGATATCTAAGGCATGGGAAGTTCCAGTCTCCCTACTTTTGAAACTGACTGTTCCCGAACCTTCGCCTTCTGAATGGAGCAGGTTCTATCGATCTGCCAACGTTGCTCTTTGCCCACTTCTCCTTTTGTATACTTGCAAGTCATTTATGCCTCTGGATCATCCCGTCGTTTTTCTACTTCAAAGTACTCATTTTCCTCTTTGGTTAGTTGTACTAATAGGAAGCTCCTCACTAGCAGTTCTTCATTACATTGTCGAAAAAGACCCTCCAAAAAGTGAACAAATGCCTATAGTGATTGCAGCATTTGTAATGAGTGTTTTTTGGATTTCCACTGTGGCTGGAGAACTTCTGAACTGTCTGGCAGCTCTTGGGTCACTTCTCCAGTTGCCTCCTGCACTCCTTGGATTGACTGTACTTGCGTGGGGGAATTCAGTTGGTGATCTTGTAGCTGATGTTGCTGTTGCAAAGGCAGGCCAGCCGGCTATGGCCATGGCTGGGTGCTTTGCTGGTCCTATGTTTAACATGCTTTTTGGGCTAGGAACGGCATTGGTGATACAAACATCTAGTGTTTATCCTGAAGCTTATGAGCTACATTTCCATGTCAGTATCGTTGTTGCTTTCATATTCTTGCTTTTAAGCCTGATGGGTTCTCTCCTAGTAGTTACTTGGTGCAGGTTCCGAGTGCCCAGATTTTGGGGATTTTGCCTTGTCTGTCTCTACATTGTTTTTATAATAGTCAGCCTGATCATTGCAAGATTCTCAATCTGATGTAATAAAGAGTGTGGTACCTGTATACAAACCGGTATCATGTTGAACAGTTGATAACGATGATCTGCAAATTTATCCGGTCAGCCTAATTTCGAATGCTGTTGTTCGTCCGACAATCAGACAGCAATATGAATATATGGCAATACTTATATGAAAGTAGGTAGTTTATATATTTGATAATTTAACTTTCATATCATTATATGTGCACAATTGTGCCCTTTGGTAGGTTAATCGGCTGAATGCTCCTGAAATATAGTTTGAAATGTATGATTGAAATATTGTACAACTTAAATGTGTTATTAGTCATCAAAGACTGATCTATTTATATATTCTTTCTTTCTGTAAATGAAATTTTGTTGACTGATATCGGGCTTTAGTAGTTTTGTCTGTCTATATTGCACTAAATTTGTGATCTTATGCCCTATAAGTTTTGACAAAAAATCTAACCGATGAATATACAGTCATAAAAAATAATCTATGTAAAATTAATGGATAGATATATAGATCACTGAACGCAGTTAGACATACACAAGCAAATAAAATCCTAGTCTGAAATATCTTGAGAAATGAGAATTAAGATTCAAAAATTTGTTCTGTAAATAGAGAGGAAGAGTGAATGCGGGTTTCTTAATTCATCATCTTGTAGGATATTTTTGGGTCGTTTTGCTTATCTAATTAACTGTATTATATATTTTTAAACTTATAAATTACTTATACGATAAAACAAACGAGTCGATTATCTGTGAGAGGAATGATCTGTTCCCATGAAAGTCAAGTGGTTGGGGCATTAATAGGGTTAGCTGCCTTTATTATTCTCAGGTCACAAGATGAGGATAATACCAACAATCTTTCTGTCATGTGTGAATATTATCAACTTGTCCTGTACTCTTCTCATAGGGGTGAAATCGAGTCGAATAAATGCGAATAGCAGTATGATCAGATTCGGCTCGAATTTATAATTATTCGTTCAGATTCGGTCCGGATTCGAATTAAAATTTTAATATTTTGTTCATATTCGACTCGAGTTCGAATATCAATATTCGTATTTGATTCGGCTCGACTCGAATAGATATCGAACCAGTGAACTACTCGTTTTAATGTATTCAAATATATATATATAGTAATTTTGTAAAATTAAGAATACTCGAATAAAATTCACTAAAAATTAAAATGTGATCACTTAGTAGAGTATTATTTTAATATAAATATCATATATTATATATAATAATATATGCAACTTACGAATTCGAGTCGAATACGTATAATAAATATGTATTCGAGTACTCTAAAATTATTCGAATTACTTAAAATAAATATGACCGAATATCAGAATGGTAAGATCCGACTCAGTATTCGTTCGAATTATAAAATAAGATTCGAATTCGCTCATTTTTTAGACGAACACGAATTATATTCGTTTTTAACGAGTCGAATCCGGGTTCGAATCCGGATTACTCGGATTCGTTTTCAGCCCTAACTTCTCACATTGGTTTTGATCAAACAACAAATTTAATAAACATCATCATCTTCATCCAGTTTTCATCTTTCAACTAATGAGATTTTTTCAGAAGAAAAAAGTGAAGGGGTGTTTTTATAGCAATTTCTCCTTGCAACCTTCATTGCTAAAGCTCATAATCCAAGGTCCAGAAATAATTAGTTGTATTAAGGCTTCGTGAAAGAGTAGATCTTTTACCAATTTAGTCACTTGGATATTTGCAACAGTTCAATGATGGTGATCTAGCTAGATTTTTTTAGTGGTAAAATCGAAAAGAAAGCATAAATTGATTGGTTAGTTCAGTCATTAAATCTTTCTCCATCAATCGCAGTCTGTCAAGTTCTTCTTGATAGTTGAAGAGATAAAATCTTCAAGACTTCAGCTATAATGCAAGATAATAATTCTAACGACATTATTTCCCATTTATGTTGCGACAGCTGAAACCACAAAGCCGACAAAATATGTATCATGCTTGCTTATATGTTAATATACAATGTGAATCAATAGTAGATCCCTAGGAGCCCATCTTCCGGGTCAATATACAAACCATAGTGTGCAAACTAATGTCTGAGAACATTGTGGTTCCCAGGATGTATATGTGAACAGAAATATCCATATACAGTATTATTGAGATTATTAAATGAAGGTTTGTTGTGTGTGAATGTCAGCATTTAGCAACTAGAGATTGCATATTTGCCCCAACACTGCATATTTGAATCTAGCACATATAATTACTGCCCAGGCCGAAAATGTGTACTGAGCGTGAGGCAGAGAATCCATCTTGCAGGCCGGTTTTTAAGAAGAAAGGTAACCGATGTATTATTTATTTAGAAAATGCAGTTCTTGTTGCAAAAGCTATAGAGAAAAGACTACATTCCCGGTAATCATTCTCGATCTCCTTTGTTCGTGTAATGAATCTTTGTATACTTAATTTCTGTAAATATTACATTTGTGGGCCTGATCGACTATGATCCATTGCATGTAGGTCTGTTCGGACTAATGTTGCTTGCAACTTCATTATACAGATAAATGAAACTACCTTTCACTTGCACAAGGTGCATTTCAGTATCTTATTCAGAACTCAATCATCCTAATTTAAAGCTACAATTTCCCTTTGAAATTTGTTTCAAAATTAGAGATTTATTTCTGAAAATCCCATTTTTCCTAGTGGACTGAGCAGCAATATTACGCAAATGTTATCCAATTTCTCTGGTCCTAAAACTATGTTCAACAAAGAGAAAAAATGATTTCTCCATAGAAGTTTTTCCTCTTGGAAAATTATCTACATAAAAGCACTCTTGTGGAATTTTTTGTTATTGTATTTATTGTGGCTCAAAGTCCCTCTTCTGTTCATGTTTTTCAGCTCCCAATGGCCTTAAGAAGTGGATATATAAATAGGTTGGCTATTCAGAGAACAATCACCAGAGATACAGCTTCTGGTATTCGTATTGACAACGTTCCAGGAGGATATAAAATTTTTGAATTGGTGGTGAAGTTTTGTTATGGAATGAAGGTCGAGTTAACAGCGCCTAACATAGCCCCACTCTATTGTGCTGCAAATTTCTTGGAAATGGGTGACGATCTTGAACCAGGAAATCTCATAGAGAAAACAGAGCATTTTTTAAGTTTTGTCATCTTCTCATCATGGAAAGACACAATTCGGATTCTAAGAAGTTGTGAAACAATCACTTCATGGGCCAGAAAATTTGGAATCTTGAAGCGTTGTGCAGAATCAATTGCTTGGAAAGCATTTATTGACTCACACACCATTAATTGCGGAGGTATTGAAATCCAGTGCTTTGATCTTTTAGATAATGGATGTAACTCGAATCCTGAAAATTTACATGATGGATGGTGGTTTAAAGATCTCTTGCTACTCCGAATAGATCATTTCACCGAAGTGATTCTCTCGTGTAAAAGGAAAGGTATAAGATCGAAGCTTGTTGGATCGTGCATTGCTCTTTGGACAGCAAAGTGGCTTTCTAATATCTCGCTTGAGTTTGAGAATTTGAGTCACAAAAATCTCACAGTCCAGCTTTGCAGAGTTACAATTAGAAGTTTAATAGCATTGATTCCTGATGACGATGATTCAGTTTCTTACAATTTCGTACTCCATCTTTTCAAATTAGGCCAGATCGTCAAACTTGATTCTGAATTGCTAAAGAAACTCGAAAAAAGGCTAGCAGTCATGTTAGGAAATTGTGATGCCAGTGAACTATTGGTTAAGAACTACATATGTGGAGATGCAACATATGATGTGGGAATTGTTTGTAAAGTGGTAGAAGCTTATGTTTCTCTCCATTCTGTCAAACCTTCAACAACACTTGACGTTGTTGGAAAATTGATTGAAGAATATCTCATACTAGTTGCACGCGATGACAATCTCCCACCAATAGTTTTCCAGTCACTCGTAGAAGCATTGCCAAAAAGTTGTCGCATGTGTGACAATAAGCTCTATAGAGCCATTGATATGTATCTCAAGGTATGTAACTCTTACCCTTTTCCCAATTTTGATCACAAAAAAGAACACCCCACTCAGAATCATCATCATTTCTGTAGGCACATCCTAGCTTAAAAGAGGAAGAAAGAAATGGTCTCTGCCGAACCATTGAGTACAACAAACTATCAAAAGAAGCGCGTGCTCATGCCTTAAAAAATGACCGGTTGCCTTTAAACATCATCACACGATTTATACTTGTTGAACAACTCAATGTAACAAGTTCCATTACATCCTTTGGATCAGAATACTATAGAACAAAATCGCAGACAATTATGAAAGTGAGAAAAAACATAGGCAGGAAATTCGCAAACTCTCTCAACGAGTTGAAGGCGATGAAACTAGAAGTTGATGCAATAAAGGAGAAGCTCAGCCAGTTGCAGAGTTGCAGTGCAATGCTTCATAGTCAAGCAAAAAGATGCACTAAAGTTTGATTATATCACTAATTTATCCTAGTAAATATCTTTTAAGAACACTGGATTAAGTATCTGTTTGTGATCATGTTCTTTGCAATGTAGTTATCAGAGGGTTGTCATTTTTTGTAATTTATATTCATTAAAGTTTTAAAATATATCAAAATATCACATAAAATGTTCTAGTAATAATATCCAAAAATTATTAAAAAAGTTAAAAGGCTGATCTAATAAATATAATTCTTTGTGTCATAGTTTAAAAAAATATAATAATTTTGATTTAGAAAGATATGAAGTAAACCTAATTATTTTTGTTTTCAAATATATTAAAAATAATATATATTATTATATTTTTTAAAATATTTTTGGATATTTAAATGTATTTTATTTTTTTTAACAACAAAAGAAAATTTACATTTCAAAAACATTTTTAACAAATATTTAAATATATTTTTTAAAATTACTTTTTAACAAATATTAAAATTACTTTTTTTAAAAAATTACTTTAATGGTAATGAAAAGTATAAATAAAATAAAAACATCTGCAACTATCTATACATTAAATTTTTCTGGACGAGTTTATTTTTTCATATATAAGGAAAAGTTAAATTCTATTTTACAATATTTTTTTGTAATAGTATAGGATTATAAAAATTTTAAAAATCAAACATATACGTGAAGTGTGTGAGAACTGGTTTTGGAAGTCGTAGATAAGTTTAATCTGATATCCCCGTATCCTTTATAAATAATGTTATCTATACTATATTATTAAAATTAAAATATTAAAAGTTTGCTAGTCGGCCGGTATTTGAGCCGGATGGTTATTATTGGACATAATATTTAAAAAATTAATCATCCACATTAAAAAAATCACAAATTAATCTCTTAACAAATACACGCCTATAAATAAAACACACAAATATTATCTTATTCAACATTAAATTCTTAACTAAAACACATCTCATATTAATCTCCTAACTAATACATATCTCTAAACAAAATATACAAATATTATCTTATTGAACATTAATATTCTAAGTAAAATACATCTCTAAATAAAATAAATAAAAATTATCTTATTAAAATTCAAACACAAATACAAAAGTATATGAAATTTTTTATAAAAATATGTACATATAATATTAAATAAAGTTTAAATTATTATTATAAAATTTAAATTCAAATCATATAAAGAAAATATTAAAATAAAAATTATTTGAAATATTAAAAAATTCGATCCGTGCATAGTACTTATTAAGATCATTAAATACAAAACCTAGTTTTGAGTTATAATATTAGATTATAAATATATTTTTATCAAAATATAAGTTATATAAATAAAATTTAAAAAACTTATTTATTTTATTAGAATGAATCAAATTTATATACTTGGAATTCAAAATTTTCTAGAAACAATATAAACATTCTAAATTTAAATCAAACCAAACTTGAGCAATATATTTTAATTCATACTAAAATTTATTATTATAATTTGTTCAAAAAAAACCCTTATTATAATTTAATCCACCCGGGTAAATACTTGAAATTGAAAACAAAACTACAGTATATTCTAAAACCTACCGGCGGCGACGATGGAGAAGCAAGACGACGGCGGGTCCTCCGGTAGTTCAGATAGTTGTCCTATCTGTATCGGACCTTTCCACAATGAATCTTATCTGGATAAGTGTTTCCGTACGTTTTCTTACTATCACTTACTATTGTCTCTGTATCGTATGTATGTATATATATGCCAGCCTGTGTGTATAGACAGTTACTTTTAAATGATGAAATTAGTCAAGTTAGAGAATAAGTGTATGATGCAGGGAAGCTATGTATATTGTATGTATATGTAAGTATATATTGACAACCAGAAGGAATGTAACAGAATAGAGAGATAGTTAGAGAGAGTCAGAGAGAGAGAGAGATTTAGAATAAGTTTGTGAATATTCAGCATAACATCTCCAGTACTACATTTCAGTATTTATACTAAGAATTGAAATACAATTTGTGCAATATGTAAGTAACAGCTGGACTTCTCGCCTTTGACCTTGTTTGACTTAAATGTGCATTTTACTTAAAACCACATCATATCTCCCTCCTCAATGAAGACTTGACCTCAAGGCTTTTGTAAAATTGGGAAGTCCGGAAAGTTGTTAACAAACTCAGCAGCAACCTCCCATGTAGCTTCATTACTAGGATGACCCTCCCATTGTACCAAATACTGCACCTGAGGAGCATTTCGAACCTTCACCATCCTAGTATCTAAAATGGCAGACGGAGCAGGTGAAGCACCTCCCACATTAATACTAAGATCATCAGGAAAACTTATGGTAGTTGGTGAATCTCCAACATACGGTTTCAAAAGGGAAACATGAAATACATCATGTATTTTAGGATCAAGTGGCAACCTGAGTTTGTAAGCCACCTTACCAATACAATCAACAACTTGAAATGGTCCAAAGTATTTATGTGCCAATTTCTGATTTCCTCTCACCTGAACAGAGCTCTGCCTGTAAGGTTGTAANTTTTTTTTTGAAAATTAATATTTATTTTAGAAATTTAAGACCAAATCTTATTTTCAAATTTGAAAATAAGTTACTTATTTTCAGAAAAAGTACATATATACCAACTTTTTTCAGCTTATAAGCTGCTTATAAGTCCAGACAAACGGGGCCTAAATATGCCATACCTCCTTATCCTTGTCTCCAGCGACAATAGCACCACCTGAATCATACGCCTCAAACTTCTGGAATACCAAGGAACAATATTATTAACATTTTCGAATGAATCCCATCAACATGCATATGACCAGATAGTGATGGGCAAGGGAATTAAAATATGAATCGTCACATGTCGCAATACAATGATATTAATTTCTTACCAAAAAACGTAATAACTTAGCAAACAAAAATCAGATGACTTTAACTCCATAGTTTATTTACCACAAACTAAGAACAATTTACATTCCTGCAATAACATATATCCAACTTTATGTGGTCACATAAAATTGATCTATTAGTCACGTATTTCTTCAAGCACAAATGGTTTATTTTTATGTCATTTCTTTATTACATATTAAATTTATCATATCAGCATCTTAAATAAACAAAATTCAACAATGTAAGGGACTACGCATAGATATAAAGGGCTTAATCCATTCATTATATACATTATATAAGTTATTACAACTTAGTAAAAGAAGTTATCACAGACTTCCAGGATGTCCATATGTTAACATGCATGTGTGTTGCTAATTAAAAGAGAGAAACCAATGATTTAGGATGAGAAAACATGGGAAGAAGAGTACGTTCATATATTTGCTTCTTCTCCACATGACAATGGAATCCATCGGTGCTGTAACTGTTATAGAAAAATAAGACTTGTTCCCTAAGAATGCTACATCAACTAATAAGCATGCTACAACCAATGACCATGATGTTGACTAAATGTCGCTTATGTCATGGCATGATGCCATTCTTGTGCTACTCCTTATCACACATCTCACTCGAGAACCAATTTTGAGATTTTAGAGTTATCTTGGGAATAAAGAGTGGATTAATAGGAGCCCATAAGCATAACCATGATATCCAAAAAATCTATCATATGATTGAAAACCCATCTTAGGATTGGCGCATCTTGGAAAATAAAAATTCATTGGGATCAAATATTTGAAAACTTCAGGGAATTGGGATTTGGGACTCAGACTTGCGACTACTCAGTATTTGAACACTGACTCATGATAGATGGCCACCATGATTTATGGGTTTATGAATAGCTACCAGCCCCTTTACCCTTTTAAGAAGTAAGAACCCTTTTTTGACAATGGCCCTCAATGCAACCTTCATAATATTGAACACATCGTACAGCTTCTTAGCCTCAGCCCGCTTTCTCTGCTAAAGCATTAACCTTGTTCTTGTACTACTCATAAAGAACAAAAATGAAACATAGCAACACCAAAGACATGTAGGACAAGGCCAGGAAATTACAGCAATTTCCAAGAATCGAAAAAGAACTTGAAACCAGCAATAATAAAACCGGACCAAACCATTGAGTGATGTGGAGCTCAGAATAAGGGAATTTATTATTAAATATATTATATAATTTATAAATATAAATCAGTTGCAATTTATAAGTAATTATTCAATACGGATGTAGATAATTATTAGGTAGTGATTATCAATGGGATTAGGATCCTTTTATATAGTATATTACTTGTTCTCCCAATTATTAGGATATCTATTATCATCTTTATTATCAGAGTTCAATTAAAGAATTGTTGAATAGTGTATGATAAATCTGCAGATTTGTTGTGTTCTCTACTGATTATCTGTGGAGGTAGGTGTTTATCCTTTGCATTAAAAGCTTCCTACCATTGTCCTACATCAATTAGTTATTCAACCACATCCCTTTTAATAATCTGCCCAGCCGTATCAGCAATTAACAGTGCTGCAATATACCCACAAAACCCCAAGGTTATCACCAAAAGCAAAGCCTATACATTTATTGCACCTTCTGCCCCCTGTTTTCAAAGTAACCTTCAAAAATCTAAAAGAAACCCTAATCCTAGTAATATATATTAGGGTACCTCAAAGTTCTATATTTTTTTAAAACAGTCCGTTATCTATACAGAAATTAAAACCAGCCCCAGAAATTTCTTAAAGTCTTAAAAGAGCCCAAGATGTTTTCCGACATCACACTCTAGTCGCTGAATTCGTTGTCTTGACAGATCAGCCCCCATACTGTTTATTTAATTTGTTTCGAAGGATTATAATCCCCCTACATTATAGTCCATTCATTATAAGCCTGATTTTTAATCCTTTAAATATTCCAATCCCATTTCTGTTTTGCATGGGATTATTTAAAGAACTAATTTTAAAAAGGACAATTATACCCTTTCTTCAATAAATCAAGTATAACTGAAGTTCAACATGTAGGTGTATTTTTGTTTGAACAACGTTAATCCCTCGTAATACTTGGTCCAACCAAGTATTATTTAATCCCATTTCTAGTTCATTTTTTTTTATCTTTCTCAATCCTAGGAACCAATTCAGCAAAACACACATGGGATTAAAAAATTTAAAGGATTATAGTCCTTTAGTGGAAAACTAAGTTAAACTTCAGTGGATTTATTCGGAAAGACACACCCATAGTAGGTCTAATTACAGGATGCCATATGAAAAGTGGCAACCTTATGATGAATTAGTTGCACATCTGATGTATGAACATAATACCACTATGCTGACATAAATGATAGTGTTCAAAATAGTGTTCATGTTAATGATGGAACTTGTGTCTTTTGTACTCGGATAACAAGGCACTATTAAAAATGCACATGATCCGGTTCAACAAGAGAGAAATCTCGACACCACGATCAAAAATGATTTCATTATTATTCACTTTGGGTGATCAAATGATCAAGCAGGTGATGTTTTCACCAAGGGTTTGGGTGAAAAACAATGTTTTATCCTCTCATTAGCAGGCTTGGCATAAATGACAAATATGCATCAATGTAACATCTAAAATCGATTAAAATGAGTACATTTGAGTCCTTTCAAAGCACAATTCTACAACTAATGTGTACTAAAGTTACTAAAATGAGTACATTTGAGGCCTTTCAGAGCACAATTCCACAACTAATGTGTATTAAAGTTGATAATTCTTTTGGACCAGCTTGTGGTGGGTTGTTGAACAGTCTGATCCACATTGGGTTGCAAGTTGGTCTTGGCCCGTTACAAATGGTACCAGAGCCTCCAGAGATGTATTAGTTTGTTCGTAAGTTCGATGAGGACGTTGATTCAATTAGGTACGGTGTTTGTATCTTCCCACATTGATGAGAATGAATACATTTGAGGCTTTTATAAGCAAAAGTCTACAACTAATGTGTACCAAAGTTGCTAGCTCTGAACCTATTTTATCCTAGAATACATTTGAGGCTTTTATACGAAAAAGTTTATAAATAACGTGTACTAAAGTTGCTAGTTCTAATTCTATTTTATCCTAGAATACACACACACACATATATGTGTGTGTGTGTGTATACATAGACTCCAGATTATACTTGTTCGCTTTATCTATCCTTTTATAGTTTTATCTAATAACAAGCTTATAACCCGTGCGAAACACGGGATAATTAATATTTCNAATTTATGTTAATATTATATGTTCTCTTTTTATATATAAATTTATTCTATTTAATATAAATATGTTATAATATGGACCCGTGTTAAAAATAAAATTTTAGTTAATATAGATATGTATAGAGTCCATATTACAATAAGTAAAGTTATATAATTTGGACTCATGTTATAAATATATAATTGGGTCTAAAAAGTAAATTTTAGTTAATACAGATATTTATATAGTTAGGGCCCATATTATATTAAGTAAAATTATATCTAATATTTTTTAGGCCCTATTATATCTAATATATGTATATTTTTTAGGCCCGTGGCCAGCCCAGTACCGACGACCGACCAACCAACCAAAACTTTTAATCTTTCGGCTATAATAATATAGTATAGATTGGTTTTTCTCAACTAAATTCAAAATGTATAGACTAAACTAAACATGGAAGAGTAAAATCCCCTTGCACAACTGTAATGCCTTGCTAGATTTTCTAGGTTTCATACAAACTTGAGACCAAAAATTGTATCCATGTACAATACAACAGAATTTAGAATTTTAAATATAGTTTGAGATAAGTGAGGAATCCGTTGAAGAAGACAGAAGCAAATTTAGAGGACTTGAGACGAGAAAGACAAAGAAACAAGGAAATCAGGGAAATTCAAAGTGAAAAGGTAAAACCGAATGCGAAACTATTATGATCCAGCAATGGTATAAACAAATACATTTTTAGTTCAGACATTAGAGAAGATAAAGAAAATGAGAATTCATATATATAGAGAGAGGGAGGGGGCGGGGGGGGAGAGGGCCAGAGAGGGGTCTAAATCACAAATCAAGATAGGCCTATTCATTCTTCCTCTAACTATGGATTGTCACTTTAATTTTAACATTCATTTTTATGAAGTATTGCATCAGATATTATAAAATAGCTTATCTACAAAACAGTACAAGCATCTAACCGATTTCATATATTAAAAGGGTAAATATCTTTTTTTAATGGAAGAGAAGAAAATGAGTGCATAGTTGGCAGTAACTTTTACCTGCTTGGTCAAGAACTCAAGTGTAAGCTGCATGAAGAATTTACTGAGGTCATCCTTGTCAATAGCAATCTATACAAGTTTAATGTACAAGGGAAAACAAAAAGGGAAAAACAGGATTAGCTGGGATAAAATTAAAAATTGACCAAGTTAATATCAGGTTCCAGTAATTAATCTAAATCTAACATGAAAAATTATATTTAAAGCAGGAAAAAGTATTAAAAGCATAAAAAATAGGAGGGGAAAAAGATGAAAAAGGTACCCATACATAATTATGTATATACCCGAGTGCCGACAAACTTGCTGAATCATATAGGTTGACATCAAGCATAAAAGCATGGTTTCTTTAGAAAATAAAGTGCATATAATGCAGAACAGATTTAAAGAATAATAAAATAACAAAAAACTTGAGACAACACTAGGCTGATCCAACAAGAGAACCACTACCACTTGGATTTCTCAACCACAATGACAGAAAGGACAATATATCGGATCACAACCAATAACAAGAGATTAAATATAAGTACTTAATAGTTCAATTCTGTAAGCTGTTAATTACATGGGGTTTGCATGACTTATATAGGATCCTAACCCTAATAGACACCTAATGGGCCAATATATGTACACAGTTTGGTGTTATTGCCACCAATTCAAAGAAAAGTACGAATAAAGCTTAAAATCAACACTTCAACACTAATACCCTAACATAGTAACATATCAATTATCCCAAACACATCATATACCTATAATAAGTTACCCATGGTTGTCACGGCGCTCGACTAGTCGCGACTAGTCGACGACTAGTCGAGCAGTCGAGGTGGAAGAGTCGACTGAAACTGCCGACTTGAAAAAAATGATATTTCGGGCGACTAGTCGACTGACTGGTCGACTAGTCGACTGACTGGTCGACTAGTCGACTAGTCGAGTCGACTGGTTCAAAAAAATTTCAATTTTCAATTTTCTGTCTATGTTCCAGGCAGTAAGTAGAACACTGAGCTTGAGTGGAGTACATTGTGGGAGTAAATTACAAGTTTTGGATAACTCATAAATTTAAAAAGTTGGAATTATATAACATATATAATCTAATAGATATAATATATATAAATTTATTAATTAAATTATATATATATAATTTATCGACTAGTCGACGACTAGTCTCGACTAGTCAGACTAGTCGACTAGCCGGACCTCTGTCGACTTGACTCGACTGACCGCCGTGACAACCATGAAGTTACCTCAAAATTTCAATCGTAACACAATGCAAACCTTAATAACATAGATAACTAAACTCTTTCTTTATTTATACTTGTGTTCATCATTGCCCCTCATCCTAATCGGTCACTCATGACAAAAAAACTAATAATCCATTTAATTGGAAAAATCATATACATAAATAAAATTTACTGAATTGAACTACAATCACATAGCTGTTTACTAGCACCAACATATTGCAACTTAGAAATACAGTAAAAATCAATTTTGCAGTGAAGGCAATACAATATATCATTTATAAATTATAAAAAAACTATCTATTCTGAAAAGATAATACTCACCATTCGAGCTCTTAGCGTTCGAATTTTGACAGCAGGTTCTATCAGTTCCAAGTAAACGCTGCTCCACACAGACTGTCTTTGCTTAATCTCATTTTTGAGTGTCTATTCCCAAAGAATAAACAAATACATGAATAAAGAATTGAGGGTAAATGAATAACTTTAACTATTATAAGATTAGCAAGACCGAGGAAGAAAGAAAATTTTATTTCAGCATATGGATCAGAACCAAGGAAATTGAATTCTTTCAGCATATGGATCAGAACCAAGGCAATTGAAAGTGAAAATGCACATGGACATACAGAATACATATTTTCTGTAACTGCTTTCCTTAATGATGCCTTGTCACGAGTTGCTATTTGAGAGTTTATCTGCCAAAAAGAAAACATACTAATGATCTTTCGGTCATAGTTATCTAATGCACAGCTCTAGAAGGATATGATTCACAATTTACAAGGACATGTCCAGAATTATTAGGTCACGTACAGGTACAGACAATATATTATTTCTTTAAATTCTGGTTCAATCCAGTCTGAATACTCCAAATTATATACAGAAAAAGATGCATCAAGTTACTTAACAGACAATCTCATACTAGAATTAATGTAAATTATTGTTTGTAATCTTACAGGGATCTGTGCATTCTTGTCTTAAGTGTGTTATGTGCAATAGATGATAATCATACTAATTTTCTACGGACAGCTAACCAGCAGTATCACTATATACCCCAATTTCATTTAACCTTTCTTAACTAGGCAAGACATGTAAAAAATCTACAAGGACTTTGTTACTCTCTTATGTAATGTGTAATGTCGTTTCCCTACAAGTTAATTAATCTAGGACTGGTGGAAAAAACCTTAGAATGCTAGTCATTGTCGATTTTCTTTAATTCCCAACAACCAATTGTAGTGCCACTCCATTTCCAATAATTTGAGGCATATTCATTCAGACTTGTACATCTTTTTTCACATTTTTCAAACAAAATCAGTCAGATTTTTCTTTTTTAACCATCTTAACTGCTTCACAAAAAAGTCAACTAACATTGGTCATTCTACTGCAAGAACAATTATTAGGAGCTATATAAAAGAGACTTTTCCAGAAAGAATAGAAGTAAATGCTGTAATTCCCGATGAGCATAATTTCTGGACAAGGCTTTTGACAAATCTAAAGAACAATTCGAAATTTAGTCCCTTATCTAGCAGACACACTACAGTAATGGAAACCATAAATCACTCAACAGTAAGCATACATATAGAAAATAGAAGGAAAAGAACTTTACATATTTGTTTCGTTGAAAAATGTCTTATATTATTTTCAAATCAAAGGCTATCCAGAAACTCATTGCTAAAAGCATAACAATCAAGCTAAAAAATATGCACCTCTTTGTATAGATTAAAGGCTTCCGCATAGAACTTTTGCTTTGAATATCCCTTTTTCCGCAATTTACTAATGGCATATGCACTTTTGAGCTGCGAATTATGCAAAAAAGAAAAATAGTAATATCAAGGAGCACTAAGAAAACTGACAGATGCACACATTTCACTGCTTTATGAGAGTCTTGCATTATATCCAAACCACTACTTCACTATGATAAATCATGCATGTGTTCTTTTCTGATAACTTTTTTCGTCGCATAAACTCTTCAAGTCTTACAATAATAAGCAACTTATACAATCTTCACAAGGCCATAAGGAAATATACCTCTAGAATGATGTCATCTTTTGTTCTCCTCCATCCACTTCTAGTGAAGCATCTGCATCAAGAAGAATCTGATTAATATTTATCACCAACTAGATGAAGAGGCTGTTGTTTAAGCTTCAAGCTGGGAGGTTAAAGTGATTTTTAACTTTAAGCTAAAAAATGGGTGTTTGTGTAGTAAATTAAAAAATGACTTAAAAGTTTAAAAAACAGCTTAAAGTTGGTATGAGGTACTTTTTTGGATAATTTATTTTATTTTTATAATTTTATTTGATAAAAGTTAATATTATCATTCTCATCCACAATTTATAAATTTATTTTTTATTTTTATATCTTTATTAACTTATAAGTTACTCAAAATAATAAAATTAACCAAACAAATATCAACTTAAAATTTTTATTTTTAACTTTAAATAACTTCAAGTCGTAAGTAATTTTTTTAAGTTTACCCAAACGGGCTCGAAGTTAATTATGAATGTTCTAAACTTTTCATTTTTACTTTCATTTACGTTTATTATATTTACTCAAAATATCTAATATAAAATTTACCTTTATAAATAAAATTAAAAAATTAATATTACTTCATTTTGCTAAAAAATGAGTTTAATTCTATGATATTTATAATTTTAGTATTACCATATTAAAAAATGGGTGCACTATTATGCAACAATATTAGCGCCTAGAAGATTCTAAATATTTGATGTTTCCAATGAAATAATAACTTTAAGAAAGTATACCAATTACTGACCTTCTCCAGAAGGCAATCGGTTCACGAGGTGCATATGGCTCAATTATAAATCCAGGACTCTGCAGAGAAAGTTGGGTGCCCTGTATGCATGGAGTAGCAAAGGTATTCTAATTGTCAAAACAAAAAATTTAATTCACACTCACATGTTTATAATCATCATAAGAAAAAAATCTACTCGCTGCACAATACTATGATGATTTCCTGCTGATAATTGTGTGCTTTTTCTCATTAAAGGTTTGTGTACAAATGCACATACTTTGATGGCCTGAATAACCTTAAATTTAAATCTAAATGTGTGAGTTTCTACACATGTCCATGATTAACCTTCACAAGATTAATGCCCCGCTACGAGCATAACTACTTAAATCTGAAAAAATAAACTGTCAAATAATTAATCGAGAAGTCTAGTACTAAAGTAAATTTCAACTTAAAAATCACAGACTAATATAAAATGTTGGGTCCGGTTAAATTTGCACAAAGTTGCCACATAATAGTTTTCATGTAGTAAAGCAAATATGTTTTATATTAATTTATTGCTTGAAAATTACCAAGATCGCATGTGATTTATATAACCAAATCAAAGGCAATTTGAATCGAAATTAAGAATGATGAGACACTAATGAGTTTTTCAATTGGATGTATGGGTCAAATCCAAACAAAATTGAAACTAAATTGATTGAAGAATAAGATCAACAGTACGCTGGTAATTGGTTGAGGTACAGGTGATGAACAAAGATTGTGGTAATGGTGGCAATGATCGTTGTTGATATGTATACATATCTAAAATATATAGATATATATCATCCTGAATAATAGAGAAAGAAAATCAATATATGTTTTTTATAAAACTCTTTCCAACCCTAAACTTTGTTGTTTAACAAAATTGCCACGGGTTTTTAGTTACTAGGGGATATTGATACTTAGCCCTTTTTATTGGACTCTTTATTATATTGGGCCTACTCTTTTTCTATCTTTTAACCCACTTGCTTCGAACCTACTTCGTTGAAGTTTACTAACCCCTGTACAAACATTATATAAGATATTGTTGGAGGTAGCTTGCCATTTGATATTATTTATATATGTGTGTGTGTGTGTGTATACTGAGCTCATTTCTTGAGGGAGTGGTTGAGTTGTGATTCAACCACCCAAGTCGTTATTTCTTCTTTGGCTTCTTCATTCTTTTTTCATTATTTTTGTTCCATTTCAATACTTCCTACAGCAAAAAAGGTTTGACCCAATACATATATATAATTAAACTTATTAAGTAGATATAATGATATATATTATTAATAATCAAATATTGATTACGTAAAGTAAATAGGTCGTAGTCCGCAACGATATATTGCCATCATAGTAACTATGCACTACTAATTTGAGTTGGGAATATTGGGTTAAACCCAATATGGTAGTTTGGGTTTTGGGTGATCCCAGAAAAATATGGGTACTACAATAATTGTATTTAGATAATTATTATAGATGATAATAATTATAATTAGACAATTATTATAGATGGTATGTCTTTGTCACAAAGATAGGTAATTAGGTACCAAGAATGGTAAGACCTGTATGACTTGTATAACAAGTATGGTAACCCGAATATCAAGTGCTTTTATTGTGAAGAAGTGGGTCATATACAATCCATGTGTCCCAAAGCAAAAGAATACTTGAAGGAGTTGAAGAAAACTCGAGGGAAGGGTAGTGTTTCGCTTGTAGTAGCTGATGATGATGTTCTTTTGGTTCAAGAAGACAAGGGATCAAAAGAAGAATGGGTACTTGACTCAAGATGTTCTCATCACATGTGCTACGAGAGAGTGGTTCTCGTTCTACAAAGAGTGTGAAGGAAAGATGATAACTCTTCCAAACGGTAAGAGGGTGAAAGTTGCTGGCATCGGTGACGTAACAATGAAACTTCACAATGGTCGTGTTCGGAAGTTAACTCGGGTAAGGTACGTACCTAAGTTAAATCGAAATCTAATTTCACTGGGTAAATTAGTTGAATTGGGGCATACTATTATGATGAAGAATAGTATTTTAGAGGTCACTAAACAGAATTTAGCGATACTCATAGGTTGGAAGGACAGGACAAGTCATTTTGTGTTAGAAGGGGAGGTTCTTGTTCGAGGGGAGGCATTGACGGATGAACGTCGATGTATTAATGGTGATCATAAATCGGTTGTGAAACCGTATTAGGTTTAAGGGGAGGTTTGTTGGGATAAATCCAATATGGTAGTATGGGTTTTGGGTGATCCAAGAAATGGTAGTAGAATAATTGTATTTAGATAATTATTATAGATGATAATAATTCTAATTGGATATTAGTATAGATGGTATGTCTTGGTCACAAAAATAGGTAATTAGGTACCAAGAATGGTAAGACTTGTATAACAAATATGGTAAGTTTTGGTGGTTAAGTTTGGGATGACAATATATACATAGTCATATGATGTTTGATAGATAATATTTAAGTATTGTTAGGCTTAAGTATCCGTGAATGATTTGTTATATTATTGATAACTGTTTTAATTAATAATACAAGTTGGAACATGGGTTTTCGTGTCATACAATTTTGTTGGGTGTGTTTTGCATTATTTGGTTATGTCGGGTTTTGCTCCTAACAGGGAAATCATCGTACCTTGCGCCACATGAAAATCAATCAAGAGAAATTCCCACAACTACAAGAATAACATTATAAAGGATATTTTTGGATCACTTGAGGTAAAATGGACATCAATAAGCTACTACATCTAGCAGTTGGCATGGCTATTGAGCACAAACTAAAAAACTTGACTGATAATCTGCTGTAGTTTTTAAAAACTCTGGAATTTGAGGGTTCATTACATCAAGTATTTTTTTATTTAAAACTTTCCAAATAATATCGACACAAAATCATCATTAGTCAACATACACCTCAATAATAATAAATTGAAATTACTCACAATGAATTGTGAGCCATGATGTATATTTGAATCAAACTGATTCAAAAATTCAAAATTTCATGTATAACTTTCAGAAAGTCAAGCCACAATGCTTCTAGAAAGTTAGCTAAGGTACTGTTCCTTATGCGGAAGAAGTGATAATTACATCTGTTGAGGAAAAAAGTGATAGTTACACTATTCCATGTTTTCTTGTGTTTTCTCTATGGGATGTATAGAGGTAAAGATATATCATGTAGCTCATACAAACTGTGTACATGTATTAATTAATGCTTGGAAAAATGAGCAAGGGACAATAAAAAAATCTTGACAGACATACAAGGAGAAGCACAAATTTCACGATAACACTACCATACTTTATGCCGAGCTTGGGCAGGAACTTTTGTTTGCATTGTACTCATTCTGTGATGATTCCAGGAGATCGGCTGTTGAACCTAGATAATACACAATAAAGTAACAAATGTGAAGTGTGCATAGATCATTACACGGAACTACCAAAGGATAAGCAAAATTGCCTCCACGGGAATGGAGATAGTATAAAAAGGGTGCAGAGAACAGTTCCAGGTAATGGCAACTAAGGAGACGACTTTTATAGTTTATACCTGTTAATATTTGGAGGCGTCAAGGGTTCAAGGAGTGAAGAAATGAACCAATATCTTTCTTTTCAATTAAAGATAATATCTTATAAAATAGTAAACGCTCAAGAAGTTGAGTCTAGGACTCCATCCAACTTAATATGCCGTGAAGCCGGATAAAGAATGAAGCCTATTAAGGAAAGTAAAATTTCATTTTCCAGAATGTCAAGATGGTTTGCCTAAAGCCTTCTAACTACAGATATTCTACTTTTTTGGGAATCACAGAACTCTCTTAATAAAACCCACAACTTCGTGAAATCTGGCTGATGTGCATTTAAAAGGTATAAGAATGGCATGTAAATAGCAATGAAAACCTACAAGTAGATCTTCAAACAGATAGCAATAGCATTCAAGAATCCTGCGGCTAACTAACATGGTCTAGTGTCTTTAGTATTCTTTCACCATCAAATTGATGACGAGTGGAGAGTAATTAGCCTACTAGACTTGTACTCATTAATGTTGATAATTCAGTAAAATCCTAATACTCCTATGCAAATCATTCCACTAGGTCCCAAATCTTAACTGTTTTACTCCAACCGCAATGCATAACGCTAGTCGACCTTTATCCAAACTAAAATTTTAAATTTTGAACGTGTGTGCAAATATAACACTGCAATAAAGTATTGACTTTCAACAACACAATCAAATCAACTCTGTTATTAATAAATACCACTGCTGAGCATAAAACATTTGAATCTCCATAACTCCAAACTCGTCCACATGAGCCCTTGAGCATACTCAGATACATTCCTGCAACTAAAACATCAAAATGTGCATGTAATCAACAGTGTACTATAAACAAGGCAGTCAAACCGAGAGCAATAAATTACAAAGAAATGTCGATTGCATATGCAAGTTAGTGAACAAATACGCCAATAATTCTCGTGTATTGTTAGACCTGACAGTCGTGTCGTATCGTGTACTTAAAGTATGAACCAATAAATAAAAATTACAGCTCGTTCTAGAAATAAAACACTTAAATGTAATTCACATATTCTTTTCAACTGAACTGGGAGAGAGAGGGAGAGGGAGAGAGAGAGAGAGAGTACCATAATGAGAATTTGTGGAGGCTCCAGCACTACTAGCAACACATATATTACGGATCCTCCCTGCACTTGACAACATCTTCGTTTAATTATTTCAATCTCAATCTCAATCTCAATCTCAAACAACACTCGATATTTATATACTCAGAGAGAGAGGGGGGGTTTCATGTTCCAAGGGTTTATGCTGAAATTAGGATAGCAACGACGTCGGTTTGGGTAGATACTCAAACTCGGTTTGTTAAAATCTTTCCTGGGTCATGACCAAAAATACTCCTTTTAAAAGAAAATAACAAAAATACCAGTTTTAAAAATTTTAATCAAAAATGTTTTTGGGATACGAATTTCATAAACGGATATCTTTAACACGCATCTATTATCTATCTATCTATTATATATACTACTCCCTCCGTCCCACCCAATTGTTATCACTTTTTTTTCACTTTCTGGCACGCATTTTAAGGTGAATTTTAAGGATAGTTCCATAACTTATTTTTAAAATTTTCTTTTTTTGTATAAAAATAGGATTGTTCTATTTTTATACAAAAAAGGAAAATTTCAAAAATAAATTATGGAACTATCCTTAAAATTCACCTTAAAATGCGTGCCAGACACCCCATTTTGAAATGATAACAACTCAACGGGACGGAGGGAGTATA